>MINK01176829.1:23549-33862 GCA_001735545.1 Phormia regina | reverse complement strand
CTATTAACCCTCGAACTATCTGTACAAAGTTTCGTTGTCGTACATGCTTATTTCTAGGAGACATCAGCAAAAAACTTTGAAATGGAGCTACAATGGACACCCTGTGTTTCTGGTACTTTGCCCATATGGCAAGTGGGTGGGTAAAGTGGGCGGACCATGGCTTTTATTAGTTTTTGTGTTTACATTTGCCTTTGATCTATTTCTAAACAATTTTTTTTTACATTTCACCTTATATGGGAGGTGGGCGGTAAAGTGGGCGGACCACGCCCATTTTCAGTTTTCGAGTTTATTTTGCTCAAATTCAATCCCAAACAAACCTTGTATATGACAAATAACTGGACCAAATTTCGTCTCCCTACGATTTTCCGTTCGAGCTCTATCCTGCTTTCAACAGACGGACGCACAAGGCTATATCGACTCAGAATCGAACCACGACCCAGAATATATATACTTTAAGGGGTCTTAAACGATTATTTCGACATGTTACACACGGAATGACAAAATCAATATACCCCCCATCTTTTTGATGGTGGGTATAAAAACGAAATGTTTAATTTAAGCATATTTTTTGTATGGAAAATCTACATCTGAAAAATAACAGCGGTATTATAAGAAACCTTGGAATTTTTTCGTTAAGTATTTTCTATGCAAGGTAAAAACCAAAATTATTTCTGCAAAAATGAAATAGTGTCCCACAGTTTTTCCGAATTTCAAAAATATAATCCAAACCGAGAAACACAACTTATTATGCGTACAAAGTGATTTAATATAACAAATTATTTTGTGGTGAAAGACGACTAAAAAATAAAGGCGATAATAAGCATAAAATAAAAAAAAATAATATTTAAAGTGTTTTAAAAATAGAAAACAATTATTTTAACATAACATAAGATAGTGGACAATTAAATATAATTTTCTATCAAAGATGACTGAATACAGTACATGCATTAGTAATTAGGAGTGAAGCTGGCATCGGATGCAATGTCGTTTTTAATAAAATATACCATTTCTAGATTTGGTGTACGAATTAATAAAAAAAAAAATTGAAATAATATAAAAGAAAATTTGAAATATTACTAAAACAAAACGGAAGAATACAATTATTTGTGAAAAACTTTACGTAAAAAGACTAAAGGCCCAACTAGTGAACAAAAATTCATCGTATCGCAATCAGCTGTTTCAACCCGTTTTATGCAAAAAATTCTAGGTAGCGTATAGCAGAAATTTATTGAAATTAGATTTTTTCTTTTTTGGAGCTTGATGAGAACGTTATGACGACACATAGAGTGTGACCGGTTTATAAAAATTAATTACAAATTAAAAGAAGAAGAAGAAGAATGAGAAGAAAGTGAATAAACAATTAAAAGCACATACGAATATACAAGGACTAACAAACAACGTTAATCAAATTGAATCTATAACTAATATTGATAAGTCAAAGTTCATAATATTATCGGAGACACACCGTTATTCAATCTGACACACTATTAGAAGAATAGTGTCAATTCTCAACTTCATCGAACTCTATAAAAACCGGAGGTCTAATAATATATACTAATAAGAACTGGCATATAATTATTTTAATCGAAAAAGTGTATGATTTCAAATATTTGATAAGTTTATATCAAGTTAAATACAACAACTCATCAATTATTTGAAGAAATTGCGGATGAAATAAGTGAAAGAAATACAGCTATAAATATTTCAAGCGATTTTAATATAGAATGAACAAAAAAAAAACTACATACATATAAGAAAATATAATCCATAATAAGTGATAATGGATTACAACAAGTGTTGACTAATTTAACAAGAGTTACTAAAAATTCAAGAACAATAATAGACTTTATTATAACAAATAGTTTGAATATTTGTGCAGAGATATGCCAAAGAAATAAAATATCAAATCATGAAGTACTAGAAATTAAAATTGATAAAATATGAAAGTGAAATAAAAATTTTTAAATATAAAAGGGAAATTAGTGTATTAATCAACTTTAATGAAAATCAAGAATGAATAATTGTTTTGATATGGCTATCGAAAGAACAATTGAGAATCTCTCAATTAAGACGAAGAAAACAAATTTTAGATTTAAATTTCAAGAAATAACAATAATAGAACTAAAAACTATAAGCGAGATTGTGGAAAATAAACCGGAATATTATAATAATGTTAGTATAAATATTAAAATACAACAATAATATTTTATCAAAATAACACCAGATTGAAATTTCTCGGAAAATCACGTTATAAATAGGAGGAAAAGTATCAGCAGAAATAAAAAATATAAACAATCACTGCAATAATTATATACAGCATAATAATAATAATAAACCACATTTTGAATTCGTGTGAACTGTTTTATACAGCAGCTGCACTAATATATAAATAGAAAGGTTACACATGAGTGATTCTCGGATTTCAATGAAATTCATTACAAGCTTTGACCATTGAAAGTGTTTCCGAACCATGAAATTTCGCATTCATGTTTCTGCGGTCCGGAAATATGATGGTTTGAAAAATGAAAAAATGTTAAAAACTTTACAAATGAATATCAATTTAACTTCTAATAACTTCTTAAATATATATGGGGCAACAATTATAAATGGTATTTAGTTGTTGCTGCATATTAGGCTCAAAGACATTACCTTACACCAAAAGTTCAAAGGTCAAAGTTGGAGATGAAAACAATTAAAACTATTATATCTCAAAAATCGGTATTTTTCAAATTCTAAAAAGTGATATATTGTTGACATAACTTTTCTCCATATGAATATAAAATTTCAAGTTATAGTTTTATTTAGTTTAGGAGTTATGGACAAAAATAAAATCCAATTATTAATAACTCCTAAGCTATAAAAAATAATTTTAGTATACACTGGAGCATATTCCTATAAACGCACACTACTTTTAAAAAAAAAAAAGGTAAAANNACGATATTTTTAAAATGCACCACAAAAACAAAAAAAAAAAAAACAACTATACGAAGTTGTCATTTCAATTCTTATATTTTCGTGATAATTTGAATTATTTCGAATAAAATGACAAATATTTAATTAAAATTATAGTAATATTTTCTTCCAAATGCATAAAAGTTTACTGTTCGTTTCCATTTTACAACAGTTCAACGAATTTAAACGCAAAAAAGTATTCGAAATATTTTTTATTTATCTATTTCCGATAAATATACTTATTTTCTTGTATTTTTTTTTTTTTGTTTTTACAATTAGTATAACAATTGTATGTGTTTTAAATAATTTTATTGTGATCTTGTGTAAATAAAGAACTTAAAAAAAAGAAATTTCAGCTGAAGCCAAAAACTTCATAACTAATCGCTTTTAGCAAGGAAAATCGGAAAATCAAATTATAAAAAGGCATAAAAAAATGTACCAATAGATTAAATTAGTAGAATAATAAGGTTTACAAAAGCTAGTTGAACGTAAAATTGTACATTTAGTGAAACAAAATTACAAGCTAAATTCATCGAACATAACTTAAAATAGTGAAAAATACTTGGGAACACTCGCTGCATTCTACAAATTTAGAAATATTTAGGAAATACATAATTGTGGAAACAGGTCTGGTATAAAGAAAGATTATAATTTATAAGAAGATATATAGAAAAATGTCAAAATATTTCTGAAAGGATGAAATATTTGCAATTGTGATAAAGAGAAAAATAAGATGGCTACAGTAAAAACTGGTTGAAAGGGTTATGGTTATGGGGTATGTTATTGGATCTGAAGTAGGTAATTTAGTATTTATAGATGAAATAATAGATCATCAAATTTAAATAGAAATTTTAAAATAAAATTCACATAAAAGTTCTGAAAAATTCGGAATGTATCAAAACCCAAAGCATTCTGCCAATAATAAAGCTTAACTTTCTTTGCAACTGAACAAAAATAATAAAAAAAAAAAAAACAATAAAATCACCAGATACCAATCTTAATGAACATTTGTAGAGTTTTAATTAACAAAAGTTTAATTTTTTAAACTTCACGAATAAAAATGGTATTAAATTGATATTGCAAATGCAATAAAACAAAATTGAACATGAATATAACAAAATCCTTATCAAACTGCTCAGAAGAGGTTATAAAGTGAAAATAAAAAGCAAATCTGCTTAAAACAGATTTGAAAACTTTATTTTCTAATAAACTTTAAACTACTTTTTTTTACTTAAAAATTGTGAGATTTTTTTTTTTTATTAAAAAAAATAATAAATAAATTAACACCTTTAATGTCGAATACTTTTTTTGGCCACTATATGTAACATGTATTTGTTTATTTACTGTGTGTATACATTAGATCCCTGTATATATGTATTAGATGCCTGCAAAGTATGTCAAAAAAAAAAAAAAAAAAAATGTTGAAATTTTTTGAAAATAAATCTGTAACTTCTGATCGGCTGGTTGGATTCGCATGAAATTTAGGAAGGGGGAGCTAAGGTGCTCAAAGTGGGGTACAGAAAAATTAAAATGAACTGAATTTTTGTAAATGTTTAAATTCGTTTCCTTAATAATTTTATTAAATTAAAATCAGAATCACCAAAAAGTGCATAAATACACGTGAATCTTAGTATCGACGTAATATTCTGCAAAGGCAATGGTGTAGGGTATCATATGGTCGGTATTGACCGACTATACCTTCTTCTCTCGTTTACTCTTAGATTTGCTTTAAATAACGGATATCTTATAAAGGACGGAATATTTTGTTAGTTATAAATAATGGACAATTTTGGGATTAAAAATACTTTCCTTAAATCAAATTTAGATTGGATCTGACTAGCAATATGTTAAAATAAAATTCTCTATAAGATTCAGATACAAATGTTTTTTCTTAAGATATGAACTGTTTTTCGTGAAAGTATTATAAATAGAAAATAAAATGTGCTTAAAATGATTTGCAAATAAAAAATTCACAGTTTATACTCAAATTGCAGAAATAAATATATATCATTATTTGTCGAGCTAGATGGGAATAATTAAACTATTATCATCGACAATTCTATGAACGTAAAAGAAAGTGTCAACGCTTTTTATTTGCAATTAGTCTGACTCACATGACGATTATTTTTCGAAAGTTATTAACTTGCAAATATATGTATTACTAACTCACTGTTTATACAGCAAAATTTTCATATCGTAATATTTTTAATTTTTAAAACTTATTACACACGATATGTGCAATTACACACGAAGTGTCAATACTGGTTGAAAATCAAGTGGATTTGCTTTTCAATTCATCTTATTCAGGAGACTTACTAATATGTATATGATAACGTCTATAGTAAGAATATATTTAATTTTTGGTTTATATTAACTCAATATAATACAACTTAATCAGTTAGTTAATTTGAAATAAAATAAAAATGAAAAATATAGAACAAGACTAGATTTTCATTGTATAGCTTCATTGGGGCAAAATACGAGTTCATAAAAATCCATGTACTGTTCACTGGATTTATTCATTTTATTTAATGAACGTGTTCATTGAATCAATGTTTTTTTCAGTTTTTTTTATTATTATGTTAATGAAACCTAAAATTAGTTTCAAAAGTACTACTTTGCCTTTCGTTAAGTTTTAATCAATTATTTAAACAAAATATTTTATTCTCTACTCGTTCGATTAACCAAAAAATATTCAAATTTTATTCGATCAAACGAATATTTAAAAAACATTCGATCAACTTCTATAATAATCCTACAAAAAAAAATGTATTGAAAACAAAATCTACTGATGTTGAACGTATATTTTCTGTATACTCCACTGTTTTACATAACAATCCAAAGTGGGACAGAATCGAGAAATTTTTAGAAATAAATCTAAGGGGGCTCAAAATAGGGTACCTCTGATATACACAATTTTTAATCGATTGTCATATTATTGTTTCACGTCCGATTTCAAAAACATGCTTGCACGACCTATTTATCTTTTATAGTTTTGGAGTTATTTGCGTTTGAGTTTTTAAGTACCTCAATTTTGCATGTTCCTGCTCAGGCGCGGATCCAGCTCAAGTTTTTGGGGGAGGAAAATTAAATGTATTTTCCGTCTATTGAATATAAAAAAAATTGTCGATATCATTACCGACTCTAAAAATAATCACTTTTAATTTTGAAAATAGCAAAAATGACGGCTTTTTTATTTTATTTTTTGCCAAAAAAGTATCTACATTACATATCTCAAAAATAAATTTCCTCAGAGATAACTTTAAAATAAAAACATGACCAATAACTCAAGTGGTCAAGGTACAAAGCCTCCCAGTTTAGTAATCTAAACACCGGAATTCGGAAAAATGTGTATTTCATAATTGAAAATGTGAAGAACACATATTTCAATGTTTTTGGGAATTGTAGGATTCCTTTTACAAAAATCCTTCTACTTTCTCATACAATGTGATGATATCTTCATTCACGAAAATTTCGTAAAGATATCTTTACTAACAAAGATTTTATTACATATAAAATATTTATAGCTTCTCATAAAAGCAATTTAAACAAATATTTATATTTTAATTTCAAAATTCTGAAAAAGTATAGCCTCAATATTTTAATATAAATTATAGATAGTGCTTAGCATAATTCCTTGTTATATAGCAAAATATTGAAATCAATGTCCGAATTTGTGTTCATGAAAAATAATCGAAGATTATTTCTTTTTGAAAACGTTAAAAAACTATGGTTGGGAATAATATTTTAGTTTAGTGAATCGTTCGTGATCGATATGTAAGAAGATTTCTTTCTTTTCTTTTACCTTTTATTTACTGAGGTATGAATGATGAAAGAAATTGATTTATCTTTCATATTGGGAAATATGTATATATTAGAGTATTCATTTTACTCGACTTCTTCATTGTTCGAATAATCAAATAACTCGAAAATGCTGTTTTGAAATTAATCGAATAGTCTAATAAAGCTTTTATTCGATTATATATTTTTTGGATTTTTATCCGTTAGGCTAAATTGTAAAAATATATTTATTAGTTTCTGAATTATTACTTTTTGAACATGTAAATTTACAATATATTAACTATGTACTTTAACTCGTAGAACCAGTGTTGCCAAAACTTAAATGGGGAAAAGTGGTAGAAAGTGCTAATAATTAAAAAAAAAAGTGCTATAAAAATAACAAACACTGTATATTTTTCAGAAAAATATTGTATATTATTTGTTATCTGAATAATGTTTACAAAAAATGTTTTATATTAATATGTGAAAAACTAACTTAATTTTTTTTCTTTTTTTTTTTTTTTTTGCAAAAAAATTAACTGTAAGTGAAAAAGTTCAAATAGAATCAACTTTTAGATTTAATTATATATACTTATATTAAATTAAATTATATATGAAATTATTGCATTTTCTAAGTTTTATGTACTTTAGTTTTAATAGGGAATGGAAGAAACCCAGAAAACAATTTCTCTTTAAATGAACTTTTTGGATTTTCAAAAATGTCTTAAAGGCTAAGAGAAATGGAAATACTTAATGAAAAATTAATTAAAGCTCAAAAATAGCAAAAAAAACACTTTAAAAGTTTGGACTATTTTTCAAATGAAATATAATTTTGTAAACCTTTAAATTAAAAAAATATATATTAGCTTTATTCTGAACTAAAGATTGTATTGGTTTTTACAAAGTTTATTTTGCTAAACACAGTCCTTAAAGATCGCATAACTTACCATCATTAAAAACCTAAAATAATAGTTTTTTTATTTAAAAAAAAAAGTACTAAAAAATGCCAAAAACATTTGGAAAGTGCTACAAAATGTGCAAGGTGCTAGATTTAGTTTTTTGCTAGAAAAAAAGTGCTAAATTGCAACACTGCGTAGAACCAATATGTTTTTTTTTTTCTAATTCGAATTTAAAACCCTTCAATTTATATGAATTATTTTAATTTTACTAAAGTGACGTTCATATTTTAATTTAACTTTTATAATTTAAAAACGATCTTTAACTACGTAGTGTAATTTAGGCATATTCGGTTCTTTAACTAAATACAATTTTTTTAAATAAAATTCCAACTTTTCCTACCTAGAAATTTTAAAACATTTTTAAGCTAAATTTAAAATATTTTTTACTTGAATTATTCAATTAATCCGGATTAAAAATTATAGAATTTCTAAAATCATGTCACGTTTGGAATTCCTAATATAACAATTTATTTTTATTAAAAAATTTTCAGGATCGTACATTTGCGTTAGGACCAGCAGTAATGGCCAGATTGCTCAGCTTCTTTGATCTGCATGGTGATATTTTGCAAACACATATAGATTCACCCCGATCAACTGCTTATTTAGCTTCATTGTTTTACTCCGTTAATCGAGTAAACAATTTTTACGTTTACGGTTCCGGATCTAATCTTAAGCGATTTAGAAAATATATGGAAGATCTCGGTATTAATAATATTCGATTATTTGCAGAATCATTTACTTCATTTCCATTAGAGTCTAATCGCTTTCGAACCGTTGTGGGCGTTTTTGCTAATCCACCAAATTCATTTAGTGCCATATCAGATCCAATTGATTTAATATGCTCCAGAGGAGGAGATTTAGGAATGCTGGAAATATTAACAGAATCTTCCATAAGCGATAATGGAAAGCAACGCGTTTCCTTAATTCTAGAGGAACAGATACTAACTTTACGTATGGCAATGTCTCGCCCACAAATTCAATTTCTACTTTATCAAACTCACTCTGTTGTGAGTATTGAAAATCATAAAATGGTGGAACACATGATTGATACGATTAATAAAACTGCATTGAAAAAGCATCGTGATATATTTTTAGAAAAAAAAAGATTGGAAGCGTTAGAAGAAGCGGAAGCTGCAAATATACCTTCAGCTGCAATGAATGTAAATTCTCCAAGAAAACCAAAAATATCTAGTGAAAATAAACCTAATCAACACGCAAATGTAGATTCTGTAATTGTAAATGATGAAAACTATACTGAAGGCACCAATAATTGCGAGGACGTCAAACTTCCTGATATAGATGAATTTATACGTATCGATTTACCCGATCTTTGCAAAAATCAAGATAATTGTCTTCAAACCCTACATAACGATTGCTTTCTTTCCTTGATACAAAGAAAGAATATAACTCGTCTAAACGCAAAATATCTTATTCAAACTGCAGAGAAAAGAGGATTATTTGGAAAAGTTGAAGATAGTAAAACACAAAAACCTAAAATATTAAAATCTCAAGAATTATATTCAGACTTTCAAAATCCAAAAGTTATCATCGATGAAGATGTTAAAAACTATATTCCAGATATGGAACACCTGGTAAGAAAAAAACATCGTTTGAAAAACTCCAACTGCTATCGAGTTTTTTGGATAGGCTAAAACTACAGCTACTGAAATTGTCAGTAGCGGTAACCAAAGCAATTATAATTGACTACCATTCCATTTGTAGTTTAATTATATAACCACTTCCCCTAAAATATTTTTTATTTTTACTGCTACCTTCATTGAGTAGTTAATACTAAAAAAGGGGTAGCAGTAAACTACCAGGCAAGGTAGTTTATAGGTAGCAGATAAAATAGTTTTAAAAGCAGCAAAACACAAAGAAAAACAGGAAAATAAATATAAACAAAAGTATATACAGTGCATTGTTTTTGTAATGAGACGAAATCATTCGCTTTTAATTAATTTTGTAAACTTTCTTTTATAATATGAAGGATTATTTTTTATTTTGTATTACATTTAAATGCTTTTTATCTTTATATATATATAAAATTTGACTATTATATTTTTTAATATATTTATAAATTAGACAGGAAATTTTGTAACTTAAAAAACTAAATAGCTTTTTTTGATTTGAATAGGAAATTCACTATATTATGTAAGTAAAAAACAGGAATCCAGATTTCTGATTTATACACTGTAGTTTTATTGTCTTAAATATTGGAAACCCATATGGAAATTTTAATTTATTTGTAAAATGGAGGAAAATGTAAATATTTTTACAAAAATAAGGAAAAGAAATAAAACAACTTAAAATTTTCAAGTATTCAAATATACTTATGTATATTAGTACATTTATTTATTTTTATTTATTTATTTATTTTATCTACAGATTTTATCTTAATTATATAACATAAATAAATTTAATTTAAACTTATATTTATTTACATTAAAATTTAAAAGAGGAGAAATGCTATTACATAATTTTAAACATCTTGNNATGCTTTTTATCTTTATATATTTATAAAATTTGACTATTAGATTTTTTAATATATTTATTAATTAGACAGGAAATTTTTTAACTTAAAAAACAAAAATAGCTCTTTTTTGATTTGAACAGAACTCTTCA
>MINK01176829.1:11010-23460 GCA_001735545.1 Phormia regina | reverse complement strand
TCTTAAATAAAAGAAAAAACATTATGTCAAAAATTCAATGACTAATTTTAACGATTTGTTAATATTGGTATTAAATCTCATCTTCGAAAAGAGTAACATGTTCAATTCCGTCATCTAAAAATGACGGGTTCAATTTTACAAATAAAATATTTTCAAGCGTATCAGCTTTCAGTCGGTTCCGGTTTTCAGATAACACTAATTTTAAAGCGGAAAATGCTCGCTCAACAGACACATTAAAATAAATTTGTGTATAAAAAATTGTAAAACTATTTATTAAAATAACTAAGAAATACATACATGAGTTGGCGGGATTGCGAAGCATATATTACTAAGTGCATATATTTCTGGATCTGTGGTCTTTCTTTCTCTCCAAAATTCAAGAACTTTTGTTGAACTTTTGGAATAAGGAAGATTTAATCTTTCAATTTTAGACTTAACGTCACATGATTTACTGACATTAAAAATTTGGTTTAAAAAATCGTTAAGTACGTCTTCTTCTTCATCCAGTATATTTGTTTCAGTCATTTCTGAGCTTCCAATTTCGCAAACTGCATTTAGTTTTTCCCACAACATTTTCAGGTAAATGACTGCCTCCATTTTTTGGTTTTCCTGAGGTGTATGATGAAATCATATGTATGTTGAAATCATTGTTGTTAACAATTTTCATTTCAGTCACTGGGCGTAAAATCCCCATAGTGTAGCTGATCCTCTTGAAACTTTATTATTGACTTTTGAAATGGGCTAAGAGCCAAACAATAAGAATCGACAAATTCGCAAAAATCTTCATTTATGTAAAAATGATCTTCATCGCTTTTGCCTTTTACAGACTCAATAGATCCAATTAGATTTTTTTGCATTTTTCAAATCATTTATCATATTATATGTTGAACCCCAACGAGTTGGACAGTCCAATTGGGGTAATTTAATTGATCTTAATTCAAAAAGATCGTTAAATCCGTTAGTATTTTTTCTTAAAAATTTAACAATATTTCTACTATTAGATACTAGGTTTTTAATACAAGTATTTTTTGTAGTATCAAGGACACAAAGTTGAGCGGTATGAGCAGCACAACGGCACACTTCAATTTCTCCCAAATGTATATTGGTATTTGAATCCATTAAATTTAAAGTTTCAAAATGAACTTCATTGTTCACTGATTCAACAACATCTTCCTCTGATACACAATGTGATAACATCCTGGTTGATTTTAACATGTTGCTTCCATTATCTCTTGTTATAGTGTTACTATTTGTTGCAAGTTAATTTTGACAGCTAAATTTTTCGATGTACTAGAATATTGTCCTATTAATTTCACCATACACAGAATTCTAGACAGTATTATATCGTTTTGTAAGTATTGTGCAGAAATTCCAAAAATACTTCGCGAAAGCCGAGACGCACTGTCTATTTTCAACGAAATCAAGCGGTTTTCTCATTCTTTTTCTATTGCTTTCACTATATTGCTAGCAACTTGTGTCAAAGTCTTCTTACAATTTGTGTCATTTAAGCTAAATTTTTTCCGCTGTCCTTCTCTATACTCTTGCAAATAGGATCAATGATATTTCTCATGCTAGGCGAATTTAATAAATTAAAAGAAGCAGCTTCTGCAGTTACCAGTCCTACATAAGATTTTATGAGCAGTTTTTTTTTTTACTAATTTCACATTTTATATATTTGGTTTTGTATTTTAAATTTTGCTATAATGTATTTTCATAATTTTTGTTATTTTCAAAATTGATTTTGTGCACTTTTTCAACATGTTTTTTTTTTTTAATTAAAGTTCCTTCCTGTTTGAAATATTTTTTTACAATGTTTATTTACACACCATTATTTCGTCTTTTTTTTCAAAATGTTTTTCTAAAATTATTATATTTTTAGGCATTTTTATTGACATTTAACTTTTATTAATTTCAGAACAAAAATTTACACTTTTTTAAATTTAAAATTGAAATTGTAATAACAGTGTTTCCAATACAAAGCTTACATTTTGTAACTTCACATTGTTGCCATAAATATTTTGATTTGAAGAAAATAAAACGTAAATTAAAAAAAAGCAAAATGTAACCAATGTTCATTTAAAAAATTAAGCTGTTTGAAAAAAATGTCAGTTTTTTATGAGCAAAAAAAAAAAAATACTCGAGATATTATTTCCTAAGTTATGCTAAGGTAATTTATTTGTGTATGAAAATAAATAATTAAGTGTTGTTACTTAAGTCAATAAGTTATTTTAAAAATTATAATTGAAATTTAAGTCTAGAAATTTTAATATTAAACTGTGGTGGTTCTATACTGGTGGCGCGGACTGTATGTCCTGTGAATGAAAGATCTCGAGTTTGATATAGATTGAAAATAGTTTATCGATTTTTTCTCTTAAAATTGGTTTAAAATTTTCATTATCTTAATAATATTAGAATAGAAATCTAGAAAAATTATTTCAGAAGAACATTTGTATGTGAACTATTTAGACAATTTTTACCAATTTTATTTACCAAATTGTGACATTTTAAAATAATGTTTTGACTCGAACTTCAATCTGAAGGTTAATATGAATATTTTCGTATTGCACTTTTAATAAATAGTTAGTATTATCGGATTGGATAAACTTTAATGACTGAATTTTAAAAAAATAACAGCACCCATTACGACTAATGATTTTTGTTTGTTTGTCATCTCCAGAACTATTTCTGTAGAAGCGTTATTTAGACTACTTATTCTATGGAACGGTTCTAGAACTCGTCCTTTAATCAATGATTTTTGTTTGAAATTGTCACATACAGAACTTATGTTTACTTATTCGAACAATAAGCTTTTTTTAAATTTTCTTATTCATATTCCAAACAATTCAAGGAAGTGATTTAGGAACCAGTAATTTGAGAAGTAATGTAGAAATCATACAAAATTAGTTCTTAAGCACTAGTTCTTAAAATTATTCTCTAGAACGAATAAAAAGGTTCTACTTAAGGAGTTCCAAAATTAGTCATGAAATCACTAGTTCTAAGGATGTTATTAAAGTGTTTCTAGAACTAATTAACTTGTTTTAAAAATTTCCCTTGGCAAGAATTTAAACATTTAAAGTTTGCGCTAACGAAAACTATTTTATTTTAACGAACTTAACGGGATTATTTAAGAAAATCTTCTGGTATCAAATTAAAAAAGGTTACGTTTTTTATCAATTTGAATTCAAAATTTAACTTTTAAATTAGATAAAGAAAATCCCTCAGTCATTATTAAATTCTTCTCGCTTTTTAATCGTTCGGGTACCGTTTATTGACAAAAATCCGCTGTTCACATTAGGTATTACTTATTTCAATCGTACACACCGTTACACAGTGATTTGTTTCATTGGCAAAAACAGAAAAGTAATAATTTTTAAAAATCAGCAGATATATAGCAAAAATGTGTGTATTGAAAAAAATAATTTCGATGGTTCTACTGAAATAATTGGTAAAAATATATTTCAACAATTTAAAAACAATATATTTTATTTTCTTGATTATTTTATGAATTTTTGTTAAAATTTGTTTGCAAATTTAGAATTCATTAAAACTGCTTTTACACGAAAAATATAAAAATTGACTAAATACAAAAAACTATTTCAAGGAGATATAAAATATAAAATATTTCGCAGAAGGGAAAAATTACATTTTTTATTAAATATTTTCGAAGTTCACAATTAAAAAAAAAATAAAATTTTATAGATTTTTCAAATTTATTCAGCCTTTTTTATGTAGTTAAGAATTATATTGTCCTTTTATTTTAAATAAAGAAACAAGTTATTTTTTATTTAAAATTAATATCTTTTTATTTAAATTTAGTTTACACTTAAAGTCCTTTTTTAAGGATTATTTATTATATATGTATAATTATTATAAAGTATGAAGTTATACATTTTTTTTTGTTGTGATTGCTTTGAGAGCTTATTATGATTAATTTAAAAATAAAATAATCGATCTTAGTTGATCTATTCAAAAATGTTGAAAAACGGTTCATCAACGATCATGATTGGTCAAGTCTTTTCTTTATCTTTATTACGCACTAACGTTAATAAGTAAAGAATATTGGTATGTACATATGTAGATACTTATATGCATGTAATTGCGTAGATTTACATACTATTAGTTTAATAATTCTTCATGCCCAATCATGATAATTATCTTGCATTTAGTAACAAAATAAATTATTAAAGCAAGCTTGTGCATGTCCGATCATGTCGACTGCAGTAAACATGCGTATGTATATACATATACATATGTATATCACAGCCTATTTCGTGTTTTTAGTTTTCAGTAAAATTTTACTTGATAATATTCTTATTTATTGAAATAAATGAAAACAAACATATATATATATATATATATATGTATATATTTTTTTTTTTTTGCAATTACAATAAAACAACATTAAATAGTGCAATCATAACAATAATTCTGTGCAAAATCACAATATATAGAAAAATAGCCCCACATCTTATTTCGTGTTTTAATTTTACCGTTACTTATTATCGTTCCAATAAAAAGAATTTGCATAGAATGGAGTAATAAACAATTTATTAAAAATGTTTACAAGTTTCAAATTATTAATTAGTTACATTTTAAACATGGGTCGACGAACATCTGTAGAAAAACGTGAGTTTGTTATCAGGCATTTTAAAAATGGAAAAACTCAAAAGCAAATTGCCGAAATCGTTAACTTGAGTTGCTCAGCGATATGTTCGAGAGGGGAGAATTGCCGATAAAAGCCGCAAAGCACCAAATAAAATATTTACTGAGGCTGACGAACGTTGGATACTNNCGTTGGATACTAAGGAAAATTAAGCAGAATCCCAGATTGAGCGCTCCAGCACTGGCAAAAGAAGCAGAAAATTTCCTAGGCAGAGACAATTATAAGAATTCTCCGTTGTGCTGTTTTCCACGGAAGAACCGCTCATAATAAACCATTTATTAGCCCAAAGAATCTCAAGAATAGATTGCAGTTCGCCAGAGATCATGTCAACAGAGACCAATCATTTTGGGACAAGCTTATTTTTGCTGACGAAAGCAAATTTAATCTTTTTGGGTCAGATGGTAAGTCATACATTTGGCGAAAACCAAATACAGAACTCCGTTTATTTAAATTTATTGCAAAATAATTTACTCCAAAATGCAGAAAAATTGGGTATTGCAGATGGATTTTGCTTTTATCAAGATAATGATCCCAAACACAAATCGAACAATGTACAAGCATGGCTATCAAGAAACTGTCCTCACGTCGTTAAAATACCAGACCAATCACCAGATTTAAACATTATTGAGAATCTGTGGAGTTTACTAGAGAAAACATCGGAAATCACCAAATTATTAATCACGATGACTTAAAAATGGCTCTTCGAATAGAATGGGAAAAAATATCAACGGTATATACAAACAACTTTTAAGTTCTATGCAATCAAGACTGAAAGATGTTTTAAAGCAAAAAGGTTACCCAACCAAATATTAGTTATTTCTTAAACTTAAAAAACCATGAAAAATTCTTTATTTTAATACGTACACGAAATAAGCTGTGAAGTGGCTTTTTGTTATAATTGTTTTTCTTATTTATATTTAACTGGTAGTGGTGTTTTTTTTTTATTATTATTATTATTATTTTTTTTTAATTTATACAAAAATAAAATATTTATTAACAGTTATGTTATTAAATTTTAAACATATATATATATATATATATATATATATATATATATATATATATATATATATATATATATATATATATATATATATATGAATGGAACCACTTTTTGCTCAGCATTTTTGTAATTTATATTTTTTAAAGGAACGAAAAACTACAATTTTCTATAAAAGTTATTCTAGTACAAATGATGTAAAAATTCATTAAATAATTTTAATTTTAAAGGAATTAATTAATAATAATTAAATATTATAATTATAACTTAGTAAAAAAAGAATTATTTAATAAAGGAAAGCTAAATTTGATTTATTTTAATTTCTTTAAAGAGAACTAATCATTTGAAAACATTTTGCACTTTCATGTACAACTGTACGTATGAGTAATATATTTTATTTGTAACATGTATAAGTCTAGTTTTCCTTACTAATATTTATTTCCATAATTTGTATTTTGAAACCATAGTATAATTAGAAAGTATACTCGTAAGAACAGCTGTTTTACAATTTTTTCATTAATACACCTCGCATTACTGTCAAATTGTTTTTGTATTCCCATGTAAAATTTTTTCGTGAGTATTTAGTCTTCTTCTCTTTTATTCTCTCATTTTCTGTTCATAGCATTTTGACATTGTAAGCGGTAGTTTTACACTANNNACAAAATACAAGGAATGTTGTTTGTCGATGTACGAGTAACTCTTGTTATTATACTATGGTATGAACCACGATTACCAAACTTGAAAAAATATATATGATTGCCAGATGTCCTACGGCATATGTTTATTACAAATAAAGTACCGGCTTCAAGTGAACAACAGAAGCTAGATTAAAATTAACTTATAACTTTGAGTCTACTTTAGAGAAATTTTTGTTTGAGTTGCAGATAATTATTTTTAATCTCTGTCAATTATAGGGGAAAACGTAATGTCATAATAAACCAAAAAAAAGTATCAAACAACAATAAAGATGGCGATTTTACCAAGCATTAGCAAGACATAGTTGTTTTTAGAGCTCGTAGCGTTGACAATTTCTTTTAAACACTGCAATAATACTATAAAAATTCAATCTACATTCGACAATCTTTATCACAATTTTTTTTGACGTTGACTTGAATAAGAAATTGTCCCATTTACGATTTAAATAATGAAAAAATATATTGTTGAGACCTTTTCATACCTCCTTGGGTAATTTTAAAATGACGTATTTTTGAAATGAAATAAATGTTTTTGGCCGCCATGCCAACCATTTACGGGCAGACTATAGCATTTATTAGCAATTGTAATCTCTGACCAATATTTGTCCGGAAAAGTAAAAAATACAAAGATATTAAATATGTTAAAAAAAATGAAATTAAAGAGCGCGCTTAAAAAAATCCATCTAATAAAATATTAAATATGGCAAGAAACACAAACAAAAAGGTGGGTCAAATAACTAAAACTCCAACAATCATTTCCAACGCAAAAAAAAAACTCTTATTAACCAAGATGTTTATTTAAAAATTAAAAGAAAGATATAAAAATGAAAAAAAAGAAAAATACTAAAACAAAACAAATAAAACAAATACAAAAAGTTAATGAACCGTATTAATAGAAACTTTTGAATAAATCATTATAACTTAAGCCGGCTGTTCAACAATTACGTTTTTAAGCAAAAAAAAAAAATTATAATAAAATATAACATGATTGAAGATTTATTATTTGTGTTATTATTATAAGATTAAAATAAATCTTATATTGATTTATAAAAAGATTTTTAAATAGTGAAGTCATCTATATTTAAAAAAAAAATTCACATATTTAAAAAATATTTTAAAATAAACAAGAAATTTAAAATACTTACATGTGTTTTTTTTATAGATTTTATAAAGAAATACAAATAAATAAAATAAATAATGTTATATCACATATCAGGTCAACAGCAAAAAGGCTGAATAACTACTATTAGGATCAACGTTTTAAATGGGTCCTTAAGGACATTTCGATGATGTATATGTGAAAAATATTACTAAACATTGAAAATATTATAAAAAATATTATAAGAGATTAAAAAAAAAAAATCAAATAGGCTGGATCTATTTAAAAATGAAAGACATATTTATACTAGAGAGGAAAATAACATTATTTTTGATTTTTTACACAGAAAAACTAAATTTCAAATTCAATAATAAAATCTTAAAAGTCAATAATTATTTACTGAAAGAGGAACCTATACTAAATTCGTAAAAACAATAACTCCTAATCGTAAATTGTTTTATTGAAAAAATATATTTTTTTTTCTTATTAATTTATTATTTATATTGATTTATAAAAACATAATATTTGAAAATCTATAAGAATTTCAAAACAATTACATTGTAGAAATTAAAAAAAAAATATTATTTGGATTTGAAAAGATAACGAACAAGTACTTTATTGAAAGACAAAAGAAATTTTATAAATTGCTTTGTTTAATTTGTTGTATTATTAAATTAATATTTTACAAAAAATTATATACAGTCTGCTGCTATTTGATGTAGTAGTTTTTGCAACATTTAATATAAAAAAAAAAACTCACTTGTCATTCAAAGAAACCATGGAAAAAATATGTTCCTGGGATCTTCCTTAAAGAAAATCCACTACAAAGTGCGTAGAAACTTGGCATTACGGGATTCATTTAGATTTTACTAAAATAATAATCCCAAGCAAGACTGGTACTGTCCACATTGCTCAGAACCTTAAACTTCATAGAAAAATCACCATTTTTCTATGTTTCAGATCTGAACGTGCATTGCTAGAGAAATTGGGGAAAAATTATAAAAAAGTATTAGTAGAATCAATGAAATCTCACCTTAAAGTGTCCCTGATCGAAAGGACACCCTACTAAATATTTAATTATACAAATTAATAACTAAAGAAGAAATAATATCAATAATAATTCCGAAGTAAATTAGATTCCATAAAATACTCCGGCTTATTTTTTGGTTTCTTAATGTGCTAATGTTGCTGGAAATATAAAGGAGTTGAAAACTGAATGTTGAAGGAAAAAACTATATATTTTATGGATATTTTCTTCCAATCTTCTCTATGTTTTTTGTATCGCTAAACTGACAATTGCATTTGCCCTTAAAGAGTAAATATAGATTTGATATCGGTATTTAAGAACTTAATTTATTCAGATAAATGCGATACGGCAAAAAGCGCACCTCGTGTTATCTAGCCTTAGAACAATAACAAATGTTTAGTGTATCGAACTACAGAGATACTGCATTACTTACGTTTAGATCCTTTGAAAACAAACAAATTGCTTCCAATTTTTTCTTGTTAAAAATAAATAATTTTTTTTAATTTTGAGTTGATCGAAAATGTCATAAATATTTTTAAAAGATGTACAATCAATAAAATAAATATAAAATCGAATAACTCTTTTAATAGAATTTAATTTAAAAAATCATATAATGATTGTTAAAAAATTTTTCCTCAATTTTCTGTGTAGACGAAAAAAAACAGCAACAACCAAATGTAGTAAACAACATGTTATAGATTTGTGATTTGCGATTTACAGAAAAAAAAAAATAAAGTCAAAGCTTAATATAACAGTGGATAAATGCGTGAGGAGTGTACCTTGTCCGCTTGGTTATCTAATTGTTTTCCTAATTTTTTCTAATTTAAAATCATCTCTGTGAGACAATAAAATAAAAAAAAAAAATATGTTTGTAAGATAATTTAAATTTGGGAGAAAAAAAATATAGTTCGTTCTAAATTATGTAAAGTAAAAACTAATGCAAATATCGGAAAATACTAGGATATATTAAATATGAAAAAATCTGGACCACAATTGCAAAATGAGATACTTAAAACTTCAAAAGCAAATAACTCCGAAACAAGAATTATAAAATATTTAAAACTGGAAGAGAAAGAAACATTTGACAGCGATAAAAATTTTATTCGCTTGGTGGACTGTTGGGATGTATTTCCAAAAGTCAACAAGCCGATTAGAAATTCAGATATTTCCAAAAAAATATTCGACTTTGTCACTGTCCAATAAACTTTTTATGTAGTCTCTTCAATGTCTTTTAGAATTTTAATCAAATCGATAATATTCCATAAATTTTTAGATGGAATTAATTATGGCTTCATTACAACCAGAAATAGAATTCTTTGAAACGAGAATGTTATGGAAAAACTCTAAAAAGATTCATGGACGAAAAATAATGTCCAAAATTTTAATAATATTTTTAAATATTTTATCTTGATAATATTTATTTATTTAAATCTGCAATGTCAAAAAGGGGTCGCGAAAGAACATCTTGTGAGAAACCCTAATATAGATTTATATCTTAATGGTTCCAGTAGTCCGAAAAATGGGACAAAAATTTTTAATTCTATGGAGAAACAATGTTTATAAAGTTTAAAGATATTGCAACTCAAACTTTTTTCTAAATCTATTTACCAAAATCGCAAACAAGCTGTTTTGAGTTATAACAGCATATGTAAAGACAATATCTCAATAAAACTAAAATTTTGTGTGAAAAGTGCAAAATCGCCTAATGCGATCGATATTCATCCGTGCTATACATGTGGCTCTCTACAGAGATCCTGGAGTCGATAGTTCATATTATAAACAACCAAGCCTTTAAATTATTCAAAATTAAAATGATTACACAAAAATGTAAACTTTTTAAATTAATTTTCATAAAAAAAAATAAAAAAAAAGATTTATTTTGAGTTTTTTCAACTTTGATCTCAGAAATAAAAAAATCCAAGCTAAAAAGAACTGTAAAACTGTTGTGTTGTCACTTCAGTTTCTAAACTCTAATTTTTCTACCAATGACAACTCTTTTTTTTGTGGTCTTTTTTATGAAAATTCTGTTAATTTGCTCTCATAAATTGATAAAAAAAAATGTCCGCTCCCACCAATTTCCGTTGGAATAAGTTGCGAAATTTAGCACAAAAGTCTATTTTGTAATTACAAATTAAGAAGATTTGAATGTTTAGATATTTTTTCAATCCGTAATACAGGGCCTGGAAAAATTTTTAAAATCGTACCGATGGGCGAGTTGAAGTAACTGAGCTAAAACGACGCGTGTGGAAAATGGGTTTAAAAGATAAAAAAAATACGCATGACTTTTTATTAACAGTTAATATACTTATTTCTGAAATTGAAGAATCCATTGAAAATTACACCAAAATTACATAGAAATTTTTTTTTATCCAAAAATTTATTCAAGGAATTTAAAATTGTCACATGTTTTGGATAATTAACACAGAAAATCGGCAATACTACTTCTGATAAAAGTATAATAAAACTTATTAGTTTTTGCCCGTTTTCCGTTTTTATAATTTTTAACAAAAACTTGCTAGTTTTCACCCAAAAAAATATATTTTTTGTTAAATTTTTTTACTAATAACTCCAAAACTACTGAGCCTATCATTCGCAAAATATAGTAGGGATAAAGGTTATGTAATAAATTTGTTTCCTAAATTATTTCAATAACATAGGATTAACAATTTTGCCAGTTAAAAGAAAAAAGAAACCTCTCCAAGAATTTTTAAAATTTGGATCATTTTGTACTACTGGAACCACCAATACACAAGAAAGGTGATTTTCATAGCCTAATTTTTTTTATTATGTTGACTTATGTTATAAAACTTCAAAACAACTTACTGTTTAATTAGAATGAGATAATTTTAAATGCCCTTCAACATATTATGAACAAATTAATTTTCGCATTAAAGTATGCTTTCAAACTTTTCGAATTTATAAACTCTGCAAACATTTTCTATCCATTTGAAACTATAAGAAGTAAACCTCAAATTGATAGATATAGCAGAATATGATCATAGTAAATATACAAAGTACTCGCACATCACAAAAATAACAATTCCTTGTATTGTTTGTGTTAGTGTAAAATACCGCGCACAATGTCAAAATGCCATGAACAGAAATGAGAGATAAAAGAGAGGAAAGACTAAAATACTCACGAAAAATTTTACATGGGAATACAAAGACAATTTGGACAGTAACGCGTGTGGTATCAATGAAAAAAATTGTAAAACAGCTGTTCTTTTACGAGTATACTTTCTAATTATACCTATGACTATGATATAATTTTCTTTATCCAAGAAGTTCAGCGTTCGGGAAGAAGTGTGCAGCAGTTATTATACCTTTTTTTTATTAAAGCTATTAATGCTTTAATTCGGATGTCGAAAATTAAGTGTCATTTTTAAGTGATGAATTTGTACACTTTTTTTTGTCGAAATTCTAACAAACTCATTAAAAAGTAAAGAAAATACGTGAATTTCCTATCATAGAAGTGTCACCGTTCGGGAAGAAGTGTGCAGCAGTATCTAATACCTTTTGGATGACAACTAATTAGGGTATTTTTTTGAGCAATCAAAATGCGTCATTCAGGAGAGAAAATGAAGCTTCATTTATTTAAAAAAAATAATCTGAAACATTGTCTATTTGAAAAAAAAAAAAAAACTAAAAAACATTCTTTTAAATTTCTGTTTGTTTTAAAAATTTCAGCTTTAATTTATACTCGATCACATCACCTTTGACAAGTAAGACGTCAACTAAATAACCATAGTTTTTTTCACATTTTCGAAAAAAAATCGAACATTAATTTTTTAACTTTAGAAAATAACATCTTGAGAGTACTAATGGAGCAATTCTTTCGTAACATCTTACGGTCCTTCCAAGAGAAGCGAAGTTGGAAGGTCTGTCGGATCTTTTAGCGTTATTGCCCGCATTCATGAAGGCCTTATTAGAGAAGGCATGTTAGCATGAGCAACTGCATCTGAAAAA
>MINK01176829.1:0-10942 GCA_001735545.1 Phormia regina | reverse complement strand
GGCCTTCTAGGAGGCCTGCTCGGTAGAGGCCTCGCAAATTTTACCGCTGGGAATGCTTAATATACATGTATGTGTGTGTGTATCCATATTAATATTTCTTTTTTAGTTTTTTTCTCATCATATAAAAATAAGATTTTTTTAGTCTAAGCAAGGGTTTCAAACAATCAAAAATGTGTGTTTGTCCGATATCTCAGTTATTATTGAAATCGTTTCATTGTTATTTTTTTTTTTCATATAAAAATTTAGAAAAAAAAACTTCTTTGCAATAATAAAAATCATAGTATAAACAGAGGCTTTAGAAATTCGATAACCGGAAAACCTCACCATTTATAAACCGATCTAGCTGAATTTCAATAGAAAATTTCTTGAAAGTATTTTCGATCATTTGATGTATATATTATATATGTCAAATATCGATAAGCTTCATAAATGTCATTTCAACCGACAAACATACGGAGGAATATGGTAATATTGTTGAAATTTTTTAAATGTAGCCAGAAAATTTCAACTTTTGTTGCCTTCCCAGGAAAATTTCGGAAATTACCTTTTACACCTGTGGTAAAGAGTACAAAAATATGGCTTATGAAATAATACAAAAGCTATTTAATTATTTTACATTTTATTTACATTTCAATCTATTTTAAATATTATCTTATCGCCAAAACTAACTTAACTAAAATCAATTAATTTTATAGCAAACTAAAATGACCTCCAGCCAAAATCAAATTATAAAAATGTTACGCAAAAATTTATCCAAGCAAAAAAACTTAGCAAAGAGAACGTAATATCGGCCATAAGCCATAACCCACAAAATAATTGCATAAATAAACAATATTTCTTAAGAAAACTATAAACAAAAACTTTATTTGAAAATCTTAGACAAATGAAAAACAAAAGTTTTATAATTTTAACAATAAAAAAGTTAAAATTTGCTATAAATAACAATAACAATGAAAACACCTACTTAAAGGAAATGGCAGCTTCAGGCATAAAATAAACAAACTGGCAACTCTTTATGGAGAGATAGAGAGGAGTGAAAATAGAGTTGTTGTTTTGCTATTAAAGTAAACATAAATAAAAAAAAAGAAACAGTGTTGGAAAATGATTCAATATGGTTATTATTTGCTACTTTAAGGGGAATATTTATTAAAAAGGTTTTTTGTATATTTTTTTGTAAAAAAAATTAAAACAAAAAACAATGTCTAGTTGTTTGTGATAGATATAAGAAATAAATTTACGCCTTCTTGTTTTCTTAGAGATATTTGACACAAAAATAATAATAATATAATAAAATGTCAATCAATAGTTTTATTTAAGACATTTACTCCCTTTTTTTGATTAAAACAAAAATAACCTCATTTTTTTTTTGTTTTTTTTTGTTTGAAATAAAGTATTAAATTATTAATATGCCTTTAAATAAACAATTGCATTAAGCTCATTATTATGTTTTCTTTGCGATAATAATAATAATAATAATAATAATAATAATAATAATAATAATAATAATAATAATAATAATTACCATAAGGCATTCACAATTTTTTATATATTATTCATTAAAGCAATTTCAAGATTTTTTTTTTGCCATAATTTGCAAGAATCGTAAAAAAACCCCTCCAATAAAAAAATTCATTTCATATAATTTTTTCAATAAATCTTGCATTTTGTTTTTATTTTTATTTAAATTTTTTTGTGAGTTAATTAAAAAAACACCAAACGTAGTTTAAACTTGTTTAATAAACAATTTAACAATGAATTTCATAAAATTGTTTATAATCATATTATTGTTGATGTTGAATATTTTTTGTTGAAAGAAATAGTAATTCACTTATTCACTCATATGAATTTAAAATGCTTTATTAAACAAAAAGCACAAAAAAATTGCATTTTGTTTTACAATTTTTAATATTAAACACACACACATACACATACAGTAGCAATAAATCATTGAAATGAAATCATTAAGTTATGAAAAAAAAAAAAAATAATAAACCATAAAACAATAATTGCAAAAGTAATCGGTTAAAATCTCTAACTTAACAAAATTTTAATTAAATTTATTATAAAAGAAATTATAAAAAAATAACTATAAAAAAATTTCAAAAGTAAGCGACTTTTTCGAAAAAAAAAACAATTACTTAAAAAAGTAATCGGTTACTCTAAAAAGAAATCGAGTGTATTGACCAAAAAATGTTAACAACTTTAATGAAATTACTTAAATTTTTGTTGAATAAGAGATCCATGTATTTATTAGTGTAATTTTTGTAAAAAAATTTGGTAATTACTTCAAAAAGTATTCGGTTACTTTTATTAAAAACTATTAAAATTTAAACAATTTTTATAACTTTGAAAATTACACAATGTTTAATATTCGTTCATTGACTAACATAATTTCTTAAAAAAGTGATCGTTACTTAACAAAGTAATCGGTTACTTTTGCTTATTTTTCGTAAAGTTTAAATAACTTTCAATTTCTTGAATTATTTAAAAAATAATCTCATAATTTTTCTTACAAAAAGTTATGGTTACTTTAAAAAGTAATCGGTTACTTTTATTAAAAATTTAAAACTAGTAAATAAGCTTCAAAAAATACTTTATAAATAAGTCTAATTTATACCCTTACATAACGATTGGCTTAATTTCTCACATAAAAAGTGATTACGTAATAAAATAATCGGTTACCTATATTGTTAGTTAATTACTTAACGATTACTCTAAATTTTGTTTCAAAATTTATTTTTATCTAATTAATAACTCGAACTAAATTTATCTTTAGTGTTAAAAGTTTTAATTTTTCATTTTGAAAGTGGTTACTTAAAAATTATTCGATTACTTTTGCTTAAAACTTCACTTAATTTGTGTTAAAATAAAATATTTGTCTTGTTGCTGAGCTAAAGAAGCTTAAATTAATTAAATGTAAGTAAACTTCTATGGTTTTTATGTGGTTACTTTAATAATAACCGATTACTTTAACTGAAAATGCTCTTCAGTAGTTTTAAAATAAAATATATTTCATATCTATAGCCTAAAAAGTTTAATTGTGCCAATTTTTTTTTAATTTTGATTATGGTTACTTTAAAAAGTAATCGATTACTTAAGCTTTAAATGCTTTTAATTTTGTTTAAACATTATTTTTTTCTTATTTATAGTCTACACAAGCTTAATTTTATTATTAGGTTTTTTTAGTTTTAATTTTGAAAGTGGTTACTTAAATAGTAAACGATTACTTTTTCTTAAAATGCTTTTAATTTATATAAAAATAAAATATTTTTTTGTTTCTAATCTAAATAACCTTAAATTAATAAAATTTTGGCTTACTTAATTGTTTTAGATATGGTTACTTTAAAAATTAATCGATTACTTTTGCTTTAAATGCTCTTAATTTTGTTTTAAAACTAATTTTTAGCACATTTATAGTCTAAACAAGCTTAATTTTATTTCTAAATAAATTAATTTTTTATTTTGAAAGTGGTTACTTAAAAATTAAACGATTACTTTTGCTTAAAATGCTTTTAATTTGGTTTTAAAATTCATTTTTTATTTTATTTATAGTCTAAATAAGCTAATTGTGTTTTGAAGTGTGTTAGTTTTAACTTTGAAAGTGGTTACTTAAAAAATGAACCGATTACTTTTGCTTTAAATGCTCTTAATTAATATAAAAATAAAATAATTTTATTGTTTCTAGTGTAAAAAACCTTAACTTAATAAAATTTTAGCTTAGTTAATCTTTTTAATGTGGTTACTTAAAAAATTAATCGATTAATTTTGCTATAAATTCTATTAATTTTGCTTTAATTTTTTTTTTTTTTTTTTCATATTTATAGTCTTAATTTTATTACTAAATAAATTAATTTTTGATTTTGAAAGTGGTTACTTAAAAAATAATCGACTACTTTTTTCTTTAAATGCATTTAAATTTGTTTTAAAATTAATTTTTTTACTATATATAGTCTAAACAAGCTAAAATCTATTAAACTATGTTTAGTTTTTTAATTTTAGTAGCTGATACTTAACAAGTAATCGATTACTTTTGCTTAAAATAAACAAAATTTTTACTAAAAATAAGTTTTTTTCTTATTTATATGGCTCATATTTTTATTTTTAAAGTGGTTACTTTAAAAAGTAATCGATTACTTTTCTTTAATATTGTTTAAAAAGTTCAAGGCATTTAAAAATTAATATATTTTGTTTTTTTTTATAAAGATTATAGAAAGATTTTATAGCTTTTTATTAAACAAGTAACCGATTACTTTTCTTTAAAAAAATTGTATTTATAAATTTTTAATGTTCAACCTTTTGTTATTTACTTATTTCAAATTCATTAAAGGCTATTCATATTTGTTTTTTATTAAATGGTTTTAATCCCTGCCTCTTTCAAAGAAAAACCATTTTAATTTATTATTTAAAAAAATCTGCATAATATTTAACCTTAATTCTAACTTCTATCAACTGTCTACTTTTTCTTTATACACCTATTAAGCATGACGTAAAATGTTTGTATGACTGATAGCTAATAATAAAAAGAGAAAACTTTCACCTTTCATTTCATTTCATTTTAAAACCATTATGATTGAATCAAAATAATCTTGAAGAAAAGTACAAATTTGATTAAAATTAAAGTTTTAATACTTTTTGGTCAGTTACTTTTTTTTATTACAGATTATTATCATAACAAAAAGTAAGCCAATGTTTACTTAAAAACATACGAGTTGTCTTAAAAGGTGTGATTTTTTAATAAAAAAACGTCACTTGATATGTTTTGAATTTTATTTTTATTTATTTAAAAAAAAAAAACTAAATATTTGGATTTTTATTTTTGTTAAAATTTGTGTGGGCGTCTCTTTTTGTATTTTATAAAAGCAAAAAAATCCCAACAATTGACAATAAACAGTAACCGGTAAGTTAGAGACCCCATTCATTCATCCGCTTTATGCACACATACACACACCACACATTAAGATTAACTGCTTGCTCTATTCTTGAAATGTGTGAATTATGACGTTTTTTGCTATTTTTTGTTTTGTTTATTTTTACATATTTTTAATGCTAATTTTTGGTAACACAAAAAAGCATTTTTATTAAATGTTTGCTTTGTAAGCATTAATTATCAGGTTTTTTTAATGGTATAATTTATTGCCATTTTTAGTGGGTTATTATATGTTTAAAATAGATGTTAATAAATTAGATAAAGTCGCGTTAAGCTGAAGATGATGAGTTATAAATTGCGATTTAAAAAAATTGTTGTTTTATTGAGTATAAAAAACAAAAAAAAAAAATTCGAATAATTTTTTATTCGATTAAAATTTTATTCGATTAAAATTATTCGAATAAAATTTTCTTCGAAAAATGTTTGTCAAACAAAATTTTTGCAATAGTAAAAAATATTTCTTAATTTAAAAATATTTAATTTTAAAAATTATTCGAATAAAGTATTAATCGAATTTTTATTATTTACATATGTATTAACTTCAAAATTCAATAATTTTATTCGAATAAAAAAATTGTGTGTAATAACATATTTTCAATAAAACAAATACTTACAAATATTAAAAATTATTCGAATAAAATATTAATCGATTAAAATAAATTATTAAAGATTTAATAACAATTTTAATATAATATTAAATTTAATAATAATATTAAATTAAGAATGTAATAATTTTATTCGAATAAATTTTGCTAAATAACAAAATTGTTGTATTATTGAGTATAAAAAACCAAAAAAATTTTTTTTCGAATAATTTTTATTCGATTAATTTTTTATTCGATTAAAATTATTCGATTAAAATTATTCGAATAAAATTTTCTTCGAAAAATGTTTGTCAAACAAAATTTTTGCAATATTTCTCAATTTAAAAATATTTAATTTTAAAAATTATTCGAATAAAGTATCAATCGATTAAAATAAATTATTAAACATTTATATTATATATAACATTAAATTAAAAATGTAATAATTTTATTCGAATAAATTTTGTTAAATAACATATTATTCGAATAAAATCGCCTAAAACAATTTTTTTTCTCATTAAGATTTAAAAAAAAGAAAAAAATATTCGATTGAAATTATTCGAATAAAATTATTAAATTAAATTAATATTAAATTAAGAATGTAATAGTTTAATTCGAATAAATTTTGTTAAATAACAAATTTTCAATATTAAAAAATATTCACAAATATTAAAAAAAATATTCGAATAAAATATTAATCGCCTAAAACAATTTTTTTTTTCCTCATTAAGAAAAAAATATTTGATTGAAATTATTCAAATAAAATTATATTCGCTTAACATTATTCGAATAACATTCTATTCGATTAAAATTATTCGAATAAAATTTTCTTCGAAAAATTTTTGTCAAACAAATTATTTTTAATATTAGAAAATATTTCTTAATAAAAAAATTTTCAAAAATTATTCGAATAAAATATTAGTCGTTTAAAATAAATAATTAAACATTTTTATTATTTATATATTAACTTCAAAATTTAATAATTTTATTCGAATAAATTTTGTCAAAAAACATATTTCCAATAAAAAAATATTAAAAATTTTTCGAATAAAATATTAATCGATTAAAATAAATTATTGAACATTTATATTATATACATATAATATTAAATTAAGAATGTAATAGTAAAAAAAGTATTTACAAATAAAAAAAAAATATTCGAATAAAATATTAATCGCCTAAAACAAATTTTTTTCTCATTAAGATTTAGAAAAAAATATTCGTTTGAAATTATTCGAATAAAATTTTATTCGATTAAAATTATTCGAATAAAAATTTCTTGGAAAAAATTTTGTATATTTCTTAATTTAAAAATATTTAATTTTAAAAATTATTCGAATAAAATATTAATCGATTAAAATAAATTATTAAACATTTATATTATATATAATATTAAATTAAGAATGTAATAGTTTTATTCGAATAAATTTTGTTAAATAATGTTTACAAATATATAAAAAAAAAATTATTCGAATAAAATAAAAATCGTCTAAAACAAATTTTTTCCTCATTAAAAACAAGAAAAAAATATTCGATTAAAATTATTTTAATAAAATTTTATTTGATTAACCTTATTCGAATAATATTTTATTCGAAATTTTTTTTCAAACAAATTGTTTGTAAATATTTCTTAATATAAACAAAATTATTCGAATAAAATTTTATTCGATTAAAATATTCGAATAAAATATGCAAAACCGGTTCTTAACCTGGTTAATTTTTTTATTCTATTAAAAAACCGGTTCCAAGTATTAATTTTGTAAAACTTAGAATTATATTAATTTATTGTATTTTGTACACCTTTTTTATAACATTTATACGAATATAATCTAATCGGGCGTGAAGATTATATTCGTATAAATATTATTTTTTTAATTATAGTTTCTAAAAAACTTCAATAAAACTTAGAATAATGCTAATTTCCTGAGCGTTTGTACACCTTTTTATTCGAATAGGAAAACCGATTAAATGCCGGTTTATTTAAATTCGTACAAAAACTATTTTTTATTTTTTTGATTATAAAAAAAAACGAATAATTTTTTGGTATTTTTTTAAATTTCCTTATTATTTGCATTTTATTATATTTTAAAACAGATAACAAAAATCTATTCCTAACCCGGTTAAATTTTTATTCGAGTAAAAAACCGGTTCCTAACCCGGTTACTATTTTATTCGAATAAAAAACCGGTTCCAAAATTTCTTAAAATTTTTATTCAAATAAAAAACCGGTTCGAAGTTTTTTTTATTTTTTTTTTTTCAAATGTTAATTTTTATTTTTTTTTCAATTTTCTTATTATTTGCATTTTCTTATATTTTAAAATAAATAACAAAATTTATTCCTAATCCGGTTGTTACCCGGTTAAATTTTTATTCGAATAAAAAACCGGTTATTACCCGGTTACTCGAATAAAAAACCGGTTCCAAAATTTGTTTAAATTTTTATTCGAATAAAAACCGGTTCGAAGTTTTTTTTATTTATTTATTTTTTTTTTTTAATGTCAAAAATATTTTTTTTTGCTTTTTTTAGTTTTTTTTGCATTTAATCTTAACTAATGTTGCGTGTGAATTGCAAACTCCAAATCTCGTTATAATAATTTAAAAAACTTACTAAATTATTGTTATTTATCATTAAAAAAAAGGGTAACACTTTCACTTTTAGTTGCAAAAAATAAACTTAAATCCAGATACATTTTATTATTTTGACTGCTGGGAATTAAATTTCTGGTTTACATTGTTTTTTTATTGTCTTAAAAAAAATAAATATATTTTTGCTTTTATTTTTATTGCTTGATGATGAGTACATTTTTGGTGTTTTTTTTTTAATAAATGATGGGAATATTAATATTATTATTTTGTTGTAGTTGTTTGTAAACATTATTATTATTTTGAGTTTTTTTTTTTCGCAAGAGATTTGGAAATTTTTGTTGGTTAGTATTTTAGTTGTTTTAAATGAAAAGTACATACAATTTTGTTGTATTTGGTGTGAAAATTTGGGTTGGTTTTTTTGCTTAGATTTTTTGGTATATTTTTTTGTTTGTTATTTTGCAAAATCTTTTAAATCGTGTGTAGATTTTTATTTTTTGCATATAATTATATTTATTGTGTATTGTTTAGATTTTTTTCTTCGTTAAATAATTGTTTTTTATTTTTTATGTTTTTATTTTGGCTTGTAAAGTGTTAATGTATTGCAAAAATAATTTTTAACAAAAATACAATTTTGCAAAACATGTTGATGATATTCAAATGCGGAACGGAAATTATATATGTTTAGATTTAAAATTTTGAAATAATTAAAATTATTGCAAACAAAACAGAAATTCATATTAAGAAATATTTAATAATTTTAAAAAAATAATAATGAAATTTAAATGTATTTTATTTATCTAAAAAGAATACTTCCCCTTAAAAATTTGTTTATTATATTTTTTTGTTTTTGTAAATTTTTTTTTTTTTTACAAATTTCTTTAGTCATTTATTTTTTTACCTGGAAAAAATTTTTCATTTGCATTTCTTAAGCTTAATCATTTCCTCGTTATTGTTATTTAAATTTTCATTTCTATACTCTATTCATTTTGTTAAATAAATTATAATTTTGTTTTCTTTCTATTGTAAATTTTGTTGCAAATATTTCTCTTCTCAAGCGTCTTAAGGAAGTTAGTTTAATGTAACTGGCATTTTGAAAAAATATATATATTTCAATGATTTTTTTCCTATTCAAATCTCTTAGCAAGTTGCTATAAGTTGGTTTAAAACCAAAAGAAAAATATATAGTTTTTTGTTACTAAGAAAAAACTCTCAAATATGTAGGTAATTAATTACTTTAATTATCTTCGATTCGTGTTTAAACACACCCCTTTTAAATTTAGTTGGTATCAGTTGGTTTTTTTTTTTATTTATGCAAATTTTTGTTGCTTTTAAACCAACATTTTTTGGATTAAATTTTTTTTTTGTTAAACCTTGAATTTTGTTTTTAAATAATTTTTTTCTGTTAGCAAAACAATTTATTAAATTCAATTATATTTTGTTTTCTTTTAGTTGTTTTTATCAGTTTTATTTTTTCTGTTACTAGTGTTATTATTAAAGTAACCACTGTAATAGTTGTAAAGATAAAAAACTACTCTAAGAGATAAAATTCAGGGAAATTTATATTTTTAAATGTTGTAGAATAAATTTATAAAATTTTTAACTAAAACTAATAAACAAATGTTTTTTTTTTTTTGTCTCATTTTAGGTACGTAATTTGGCCAGATTTATTAAAATTAGTAAGTTTAGTTTTTAAGTAAATATTAAATGAAAACCTTTAAAGTAACCGATTCAAATTTATAATTCCTTAAAAAACAAACAAAAAGTAACACCATAAGAATGTTTTTGGTAATAAAATAAATGTTTACTTTAAAAAATAACCGGTTATTTTAAAAAGTAATCGGTTGTATTTCTTTAAAATGAATATTTTCTTAAGATTTTTTTTTATAAAACATGTCATAATATTGTAAATGAATGAAATTGTAATATTAAAATAAACGACTACAATAAAAAGTAATCGGTTACTTTTTTCTAAAATCTCTAAATATTGAACACATTTTAGCTTTTTGAACAAATTTTTACTTAAGCTGTACAGAATAACAAAAATGAGCATAATTTTAGTATTAAAATAAATGGCTATCGTAAAAAGTAATTGGTTACTTTTTTCTAAAATCACAAAATTTTCAACAAATTTTTGCTTAAACAGTACAAAAACAAAAAACCAAAATGAGCATAATTATAGTATCAAAATAAATAATTATTCTAAAAAGTAATCGGTTACTTATTTCTAAAATAACTAAATATTGAACACATTTTTGCTTTTGAACAAATTTTTACTAAAGCTGTACAGAATAAAAAAAAATCATCTTAATTTTAGTATCAAAATAATTAGTTTTTCTAAAAAGTAATCGGTTACTTTTTTCTAAAATCACAAAATTTTGAAAAAAATTTTGCTTTTGAATAATTTTTTGCTAAAACAATACAAAATAACAAAAACCAGCATAATTTTATTAATAAAATAAATGATTATTCTAAAAAGTAATCGGTTACTTTTTAAAAAATAACTAAATATTGAACACATATTTGCTTTTGCCAAAATTTTTGTTTAAGCAGTACAAATTAACAAATATAAGCGTAATTTTACTATGAAAATTAATGGTTATCGTAAAAAGTAATCGGTTACTTTTTTCTAAAATCACAAAATTTTCAACAAATTTTTGCTTTCGAACATATTTTTGCTTAAACAGTACAAAATAACAAAAAATGAGCACAATTTTAATATCAATATAATTGGTTATTCTAAAAAGTAATCGGTTACTTTTTCTAAAATCTCTTAGTTTTGAATAAATAAATTTAAGATTTATGTTTTTACAAAAAGTTTTTCAAAAAAAAAAAAAAAAAAAAAAAA
>MINK01176828.1:4264-18662 GCA_001735545.1 Phormia regina | reverse complement strand
CAATAATATATACAAATATCTAAAATCGGACGGGAAACCAAAATTTGGCTGCTTTATGTCAGAGGTACCTAATATTGAGCTCCTCCCCTGTAGGGTTTGTTGTGAATCCTTCCAAACTTAACATTGTACACTCCTCTGCTACGCCTACAAAATTACTTTATTGTTTTTCTAAAGCACTATGGTAAGGTAGAGTATGTTTAGCATACCGTTAATAATCTACGCTTTAGCATTTAACGATGCTTTATGCATAAATTTCCGTCAATTGTAATTGCTTCCAAATAGTGAAACAAAGTTATATCAAGCTTAATCTTCTGTAAAAATGTCGTTTGCAGCATTTGAGCGATACATAAATATAGTTAATGAATACAGCTTTTAATTTCCCCTAAAACATGGGTCATATGTATACATTATTATACAAACATGCCTGAAATATATAAACAAATGCCATTATATACTCATGACGATTAAATTAGAAAAAGAAATATATACTCACATATTTAATTTTTTGAAAAATTCACATGACCTCTTGCATTGCCCCCCTTAAAGATAAGGTTCATACTGATAGAAAACATAAATAATACCAGTTGAATTTTTGGCGGATCATATGCAAAGATACTATTTAGTTATTTATACGTATATGCCCATAATAATAAACGACCAACAAACCGACATTCAAAAGTAATAAGTATAATAAAGAGTCGTAACTGTTTCATGCCGTCAACATAAATCAAATGGCAGAACAATAAAAAATATAAAAGAAAAAAATGTATTGCGGACATTACAAAACGCTAACAAAATTCCCTTAAACATTAAACAAAGTTAAGAAGAAAAAAAAAAAACAACAACTGAATCTGAAAGAAAAAAATTAAAAAAAAAAAAAAAAAAAAAAAAAAAAACAACAACAACTGAATCTGAAATGACCCAAACAGCAACTACAATAACAATCAAGACAGTCGTCATTCATTCAGTCAGTCTTGCACTCGTGGTGGAGAGTCCAATTTGATGTGATCGTTCAATCAAAATGATAAATGAAAATTAATATTTTTTAATAATGTTTACAAAGTGAAAATTACACGCAATATGACTGCGTGAACAAACACCAATATTAAGAACAACACTAACAACAACAATATAAAAAACACATTTTTGTTACTTTAACAAAGATCCATCCCATTGTGAATAAAGAGTGAGTGTATGTGTTTGTTTACATCATAATTACACATATATTTATCTAAGTCGACTCGCAGGTTACAACTTAATCATCAACAAAAGTATGTTGCCATCAAAACCAATTCCCTCACACTCTTTTATTTTATTTTATTTTATTTTCTAATTTTGAATATATTAAAATTTTCTTTACCAAAGTGACCAAAAACAATTTAAAAAAAATGTTATGGTTATAGAGAAAATATTTATATGCATATATAATAAAATAATTAAAGAGAAATTAAAAAAAAATATATATATATCCTTACTACAAAAAATATCATATCACTAGAATCATTTCGAAATATGGTCCCAAGATAGATAGATAGATAGATAAATATAGTCCGTCAAGCTCGACTATATGATACACTACACCATATGCTTCAAAATTTAAGAAGAGGATTTATATTAGACCTGTCGCCAATTGTTCAAAATACAAGTTCAAAATGTTACAGTAATACCATATCATTTATATGAAATAGGGTGATTCCCGAACCTCATAAATTTGGCAATATTGCTTTTACTTATATGTTTCGAGGAATATTAACTTGTATAGGGATTTATATGAAGGCTATAGACGATTGTGGACTGGTGAAATTTGGCATAATTATAGATACATATACAAAACTTCTTTGCATTGAATTTGATTAAAATATTACCTTATTTATGATAGTAAATCCTCTATCTACTACGGGGGGACATTTGTGCCAAATTTTATCAAGATATTATTAATATTGCGACCTGTACTTTGTACACAAAGTTTACATGGACAGACTGCAATCCAGAAAGATATTGTTAAATCGACTCAGAAATTGGTTCTGAGTTGGTGAGATTTTGCTGAAGAGATATTAGATTAGATTTTAAGAGTTAGTTTTACTATCTGTTCCACTGTGCGTTTGTATGGATTAAAGGAAATTTATTTATTAAGTGGTTTGCTGAGCAGCATGTGAAAGATTAGTGATGAGATAAATATTAAATGAATAATAAGGCAAACACCTTTAGAATTAACCCACAAGCAAATACAAATATGTATATTTAAGTAAACATACAGTCTTACATACAAGTTTATAAATAAAACCGTATGGATATAAAAATATCATACGAAATACAAACATTTTAAATACCTCTCTTTTCACTTAACCACAAAATTACCTTCGTATTGTCTGCAGATTGAGTCTCGGTTTAACAGGGAGATTTGTTGTGTTTCTTTTACCTTTTGATTTTTTAATACATTTTGATAAGAAATATTGCAGCCTATCAATCATTTGGATTAAGTGGCTGGTTAACTGAACGTCCGTCCATCCGCCCGTCCGTCCGTCCGTCCGTCCATGCTTGTGGAGTTAAAACATCAAAACAAAAGTTGTGATCATTATTATGAGACTCTAGCAAGTGTTTTCAAAATATGTTTGTATTTTCGAATTCATTTATTTAAATATTTCTATCCGCTTGCTAGAGCTTAAAACGTAATATATATGTACATTAGTACTTTTTACCCGTTTGTCAGTCTGTCTGTCCAGTTAACGAATGAATATTTTCTTCGAATGATGGTTAAACATTCATCAAAATTTAACAAACTCGTAACACGCGTTGCGGCATACACTTTTTTTTGTTTTACAACAGGCTACAGTTTTAAAGTGAATATATACGTATGTATATATGTATATTTGAATTTACATCCCCGTTAATAATAGTTGTGTTCGCATACTCTCCAGTAAGATTTATCCAGCAACTTTATTTAAGAAAGTTGAAAATATATTAGTTCCAAATAATATTTTTAAAATTTGGAACAAATTCTCGCATAATAATAGTGATTAACTCCTAATATACCTTAAAGAACTATAGATTCTTTCATCAAGTTTTATATCAATAAACTTTAAATTTTTATCTCTCTTGCTTTTTATATCTCTTGCGAACACAACTAATAATAATGTGTGTGTTGAACGTTTCTAAAAAGTTGAAAAATGCTCATACCAAGATAAAATTATTCTGTAAATACTAAAATTAGATATAGTCGGTCAAACCGACCATAAAATTCGTGGTCATACAAATACAGATATACGTTAATACAACATTTATCTGAGTTTATGCGTTTACCGAAAATGCGTTTATATGGCGCCAATTAAAAATTATGGACCGAGACTCATAAAATTTGGATCTAGAATTTATACTTAAATAAAACTTATTTGTGTCGAATACTAATACTGATACTAACATTTGTATGGAGTTTATGCACATTAAAGTTATTTTCGAAAGTGGTTACGTATGGTTCTATGTTAAATTTTGGATCGATCTTTATGAATTTGACATTCCATATAAAAATAAAATTCCTTAGGTTATACAAGTATTTCAAAATTGTGTTTCGTCCGATATCTCAGTTGTTATTGGACATATTTAGTTCATAACTTCAGCACAAAAATTATACATGTTCCGCCATTTTTAAAACGATCCTACCGCCATTTCAACCGAAAATCGTTTAAACATTTCAATCAACAAACGGTTGTTCAGAATTGAGGTCTTTCTGAGTTGATTTTGAGGAAATCTGATTCCTATCGTGTCAGGGGAATAGTCGGAATTGATCAAATCGGATAATTTAAAAAAAAAGTAATTTATGTATCAAAAAAAAAAATAAAAATAAATTAAAAAATTTATATAGAGTCTATACCAAAAAATACGCTTACATGTTATCCATTTTGGCTTAGGAGGTTTAAGGTCGCAATAAATACTTGTCACATTTGTATTCTCTTTTTTCAAAGTTTTTTAATTTTTTGGTCTTAGTATTGCTCCCAAAATTTTGAGTAATGTTGCTGCAAGAATAATAAAAATATATGAATCCGCTACAAAATTATATTAATCTAAAGTTGGAAATTAAAAAATGTTTTTTTTTGAACTTTTCCAAAACGGTGGCAATATTTATTCACATAAAATGTCCTTTTTTGTTTGGGACTCTAAAATTTTTTCAAAGTGTTAAAAAGAAAACTCAACGCCAATGCGTGTAAAGTAAATCTAGAGAAACTTGGACTAAATGTCTGCCCACAATCCCTATCCAAACTAAATCAGTTTATAATTTTTTCTTAATGTTTTATTAAATTCTCGAATTGCAAAGCTGGGAGCAGCATTAAATTAATTCAGTTAAAAAACTTTTTATGTAAGATAACTCTCATAAAGCATTTTCTGCCGAACGCCTTTTATAACGACAGAGGGACAATTAAAATGAAAGAAGTCAAGTGTGAGTTTTTCTACTACGTTTATTTTATGATAATTCTATCCGTTTATGTCAAAATTGCAATAGGATATCTTTATTTGTTTCCATTATATTTTAATTGAAAAATTAACATTATTTTTCAAAAGTTCCCTTCAAATTTAAATTTTCAGTTTTTACATTATGATCTTAAGAAATTTTATCAAATTTATTATTATTAATTTGAACTTTAATGACTTCAATAATAGTTGAATATTAATGCGTTAATGAACACCTTGAAAATAACAGTGGTCGGCAAAAAAAATCCAAAATTTTGTCTACATATACAGTGAGACCTCGATTATCAGTAATGGTCGCAGGCAAATTGGGTAATTAATCTTACGCGGTTTTTTTTATAAAAATCATGCAATGTTCTTGGAATATATACTGCTCTGACAATTTTGCAAAAAATTAAATGGATTGAAAAAAATATTATAATTGCCTATCATATAATCAGTATATTAAAATAAGTAATAAGGCATTATATTTATTAGCTTCTTAATGCACTACATATCAAATAATGAGTCCATTGTTAATTGCCAATAAAATTAAAATTTATTTTTAAAATAATACCTCTACATATTATTCGTATATATAATATTATTTTATAAATGTAAAGGGTACGTTAGAGTCGACAGTTAAAAATATAGCACTAACACATATTTCATTTTCTATTTTAGACTGATTCTTCGTGTGGTTTTCTGATACACACACTATTTTTGTATTTATTTTACTTTTTAACTTCTAGTTTGAGTTTTAGTGGTCTTCTTGTCTGCGGTTTTTTTTTTTTCGGAAGATTAATTGACTTGCGGCCGTACGCACCCGTTAAAAAGCCAAATGTTTGTTTGTGTGTGTGTGTATGAGTGTGTTTTTTTAAGGTGGATTTTTCTAAAACATACACACAAAACCAAATGTTTAATCGCATTTTCTAGCCATAAAGTATCCATTTCACATAGATGTACGAATAAAGTGGCGCACTATTCACACAAATCTAAAGGTGTTAAGAAATGTTTGCCTACTAACAGTTTTTAAATGAATCCATCATATGAAATTTAATTTTTGTTAAAATATTTGTTAATATAATTTTGAATTACATTTAGTTTTAAATTGATATGAGTTATTCAAATATATAAAATATTTGTTAAAATAATTATCATTGTCTTAAACAAAAATTTTAGTTTTAGTTTAATATTCATACATATGTATGTGTATATGTGTATCAAATGATAAGCGAAATACAGAGATTAAAACATCTAAAGAAAGCACAAGGTTGTCCTCTTTATTTTGATTACTTTTTATTTGCAATCATCATATAAAAAGTGGTACCAGAAATTAGAACTTTAAGAGGCTATATAACCGAAATTAAAAATAACTTTAAAACCTCTTTTGGGGGCTTTGCATTGGAATTATTAAGGCATCGATGTCGTGTATATAACAATGCATAGTAGGGCAGAATCTAAATTTTGCATGAAGGGGAACCAAATAGACATAAAGGGTTGGTTATCTCTAACATACGTTTTTTTAATCGCTTGCCAATTTTTTGTTTCTCACCAATTTTAAATATTTTTATAGATTTAAAGTTTCTCAAAAAACACTTTTTCACAAAAATTTTATAAAGTCTACATCCACCGAAAATTGAAATCAATATCATTTATAGAACTGAAATTATGTCATTTTAAAGTTTTTTAAGTCACGGAAAGTTAAAAAAACAATGATTTTTTCACATTTTCTGCTATAAAATCCACATTTTTTCGAAGTCTCGAAGATTTTGTTGAAAACTTTTTACTCCGATTCGTGCTTTGGGATTTGAGAAAATATAGATTAAAGTCAAAACTTTCATATAAAATGGGTCAAATTAGGGAGTGTGTGTACTTTGACCATTTAAGTTATTGGATTTGTTTTTTAATTTAAAGTCTTCTGTGTGAAGATACCTTTCAGAAAAGTAAAAAATTATTATGTTGTTAAAGAATATGTTATTTTACACAGAAAAAAGTCACCAATTAACAAAAATATATGAAAATAATTCATTCAATTAAAAACTTGCTCAAATTTGCACCTCTTACCAAAATGATTATATCAATTACTAAAAACTACCCTCGGGGGAGGTTTTTTGTACTTGATATTTTTTTGTGTTTTTTCGGAAGATTTAATTGACTCTGCGGCGACGGCACCCTGTTAAAAAGGCCCATATGATTTGTTTGTGGGCTGTGTGCTAGCGAGCAGTTGAGTTTTTAAGGTGGATTTTAAGCATATAAAAAACATACAACACAAAAGCCAAATTCTCTTAATCGCATTTCTAGCCATAAAGTACGCAGTTCACATAAGATGTTATTAAAGGAATAAAAAGGTGGCGACATCTATCTACACAAAATCTAAGGCTGTAAAAATGTGTTGCCTACTAACCGTTTGTAAATCGAAGGATGCCATCATATGATAAATTTAAATATATTTTGTTATAAAATATTTATAGTTAAATACAAATTTTGAAATTAAAAATTAGTTTTAAAAAAATTGATCAGAGATTATAATCAAAAATATAAAATATTTTTAAAATAATTATAGCATTGTCTTAACGCCAAAATGTTTAAAGTTTTAGTAAATAATAGCATAACATATGAAAAGGTGTAATTAGTGGTGTATCAATATTGATAAAAGCGTAAAGTACAGGAGATTAAAACAACTGAAAGAAAGCACCATTTTCGAAAGAAATTTTTTAAAAAGAAAGTTTAGGTTACCTCATATTTGAGATTAAACTTTTCGGGATTAGAGCAATCATACATATAAAATAAAGAGTACCAGAGAATTAGAACCTTAAGAAAAGCCGTATATGAAAGTTGTCATTGTTAATGACGACGAAGATTAAAAATACTTTAAACTCTTTGGGGCCTTTGCATTGGCCAAGTATTAAGGCATCGATGTCGTGACCAATAACAATGGCTATGTAGGGTGCAGAATCCTAAAATTTATGCATGACAGGGGAACTCATAGAAATAGACCTATAAAAAAGGGGTTGGATTACTTCTATAACATTCGGATAACATTCATTTATAGAAAGCTTGACGTTTTTTCTTGAGATAAGCTATATGCCAATCTTTTTGTTTCTCACAATTATAAAATCATTTTTTATTAAAAAATTTTTTATGAAAAGTATCTCCAAAATTAACAGCTTATTTACACAAAAATTTATAAAGTCCTACATCCAGCTCGAAAATCTGAAATCAATATCATTTATTAAACTGGAAATTATGTTCATTAAATAAGTTTTTTTAAGATTTCTCTCACGGAATAGTGAAAAAAACAATGATTTTTTCTAACATTTTCTGTCTACTATGAAAATACCACATCATTTTTTCGTTAAAGTCCTCGAGAAGATTAATTGTTGAAAACTTAATTTTACTGTCACTCCTGATTCTTGGTTTGAGGATTTGCAAGTAAAATAAATAGATGAAAGTAACAAAGAAAATTCGCATAATAGAAATGGGTCAAATTAGGGAGTGTGTTACTTTGGACCATTTAAGTTTTATTGGGTATTTTTGATATTTTTAATTAAAGTCTTCATAATTCTGCACAAGATACCATTTTCAGTAAAAGTCCAACAAAATAGTAAACTTAGTTGTCCGCATAAAGAATATATTGTTATTACACAATGGAGAAAATAAATGCACAAATTAACTAAACAAACTACTATGAGTATAATAATTAAATTTCATGAAAGTTCGGAACTAACATTTTCTAAAATTTTTATAGAAATTTCGATAAACCCATTTTCCCAGTTTTAATCGAAATTTTCGATAACATGTCATTTTATAGAAAATTTCCGAAGAAACATTTCTCATTTAAATAAGGAAAATGTTTCGATAAACATTTTCTTTTGATAAAAAATTTCCGATATAAAACGTTTCAATTTTAGAAAGATGTTTCGATAAAAATTTTCATTCTATAGGAACATCGTCGGATAGAGAATGATTTCATCTTATAGAACATTTAAAATGTCATTAAGAACATTTCCGTAAAAATCTTTGATAAACGTTTCATTTTATAGAAAAGTCGATAAAAACTTTCATTTTATTAGAAAATTTCAAGTGAAAAATTTTTTTATAAGAAAATTCAATGAAAATTCCTTTTATAGGAAAATGTTTCATACAATGAAAAAATTTAATATCTTGTCATCAAAGTATGAAACTAATCTCTTCAAAATAGGGAAATATAATCAAATTACTTAAATTAACTTATTATTAATATATAAAAACAGAAAAAAATTCCCGAATAAATAAAATTAATTAAATTCAATTCACAGTATAATGAATTAGATATTTGCTAATTAATAACAATCTATAGGAAGAAATAAGAATCGTTTTAACCAATAGTATTATATAATTTATTCTTATTACTCTAACTATTAAATTTATACATAACATATATAGATTAAATTTGTATTGAATAAGAATTAATAGAAAAAACACAATATGAAATGTTAATTGCAAAAAAAGACGAGTATAATTCTTTAATAAAAATTTTTCATGTGTTAAAGTATATAAGAGAATGTGAATGATAATAATATATCTACAGAGAAAAAATTCAAAAAAAGCAGATAATATTTTCAATTATTATACAAAATTTAAATTATAAATAAAGAGTAAATAGATATCATATGACTTCAAGATAATTATATTTTTCCATTATATAATAGAAAAATTTTATTTNAAATTTCTTTTTATAGAAAATTTTCAATGAAAAATTTCTTTTTATAGAAAATTTTCAATAGAAAATTTCTTTATAGAAAATTTTCAATAGAAAATTTTCAATAGAAAATTTCTTTATAGAAAATTTTCAATAGAAAATTTCTTTATAGAAAATTTTCAATAGAAAATTTCTTTATAGAAAATTTTCAATAGAAAATTTCTTTATAGAAAATTTTCGACACAAATTTTAATTTTATAAACAATTTTCTTTTTATAGACAAATTTTGATTAATTTCCTTTTATAGACATTTTTCGATAAAAATATTATTTTTTAAAAAATTTTCAATAAAAATTTATTTTTTTTTTTTAATTTTTTTAAAGTTATCTTTTTTATAGAAAAATTTCGATAAAAATTTTATTTTTTATAGCAAATTTTTCTATAAGAACATTCTTTTATAGCAAAATTGTAGATATAAATGTTCGTTTTAATACAAAATTTGTATAAAAATGTTTATCTTTTTTTTATAGAACATTTGCAATAAAGATTTTCATTTATAAAAAGTTTTCAGCAATTAATTTTCCTTATTTAGAAATTTCTGATCGTAGGTTTTATAGAATTTTAGATAAAATTTCTGATCTTTATAGCAGTAAATTTTAACTTTATACGTTGATCTTAATTGAAACCAATTGTAGTTTTGATCTTAAAAAGTCATTATCTTCCTATTGTACCAAAGATAAATTCTTCTCTTAACCTTTGAAGTTTTCTTTTATTTTATAATTAGTATTGTTGCAAAACTAAAAGGAACCTTAACACCTACACATTAAGGACAATTATTACACACAAAAGATTATTTCATTAATCCCTAAAATCTCTGTTGCAAATCCTTAAATTCCTTTTTCAGTCTATTTGTGGTGCTAATGTTATGCTCAATCATATTTTAAATACATATTTTTTTTCTTTTTTTGTTTATTTGAAGTGTTATTATCTGCTTATTTGCTAGACTCACCAGAAACAAGAAACTAACCGACATAATATTGCAAAAACAATAACACAAACCAAAATCCCTAAAAAATTACAGACACTGATTTTTTCATAAGAATATTTTTTTTTTATCTTTCCTCAGCTTCAAGTTTTTTTTTTTTTTAACAAAGTATTTCAAAACATGCCACAAAATAAAAACTATACCTGCAGCGAAAGGCAACAAAAAAATCTGTAAGAAAAAAGAAAAAAACATTTAAGCCGATTTTTTTCTTGGTCTTATTGAAGTAGAAGTTCTGCACATTTTGACTGCTGTTACCACTGCACCTGTCACACACTCCTCTCGAAACAATCACACACAATTACACTCACTCACCTTATTATAACAGGAGTCGAAAGTAATCTTGGCTTTAATACTCTTTTGTAGTTGTTATTGTTGTTTGCTTTATTTTTAAGGGTGTAGTAGAATTTGTTATTGTTACTTATGTTTTTTTTTTACATTTAGTTTCCTTGTACTGACCCAATTTTAATGTTTTTTTTTTGTTTTTTTTTTTGCTAGTGATCTTTTTGTTGTTGTTGCTTTTTTAATACTCAGTGTCTGGATTTAACGATCATCATTTACTCTCCCTCTCTTAAACAGGTTGTTTTCTTTTATTTTATTGATCTTTTTTTTTTTCCTTTTAGAATTTATTTGATTATAAAGGCATCACATGGAGTTTTTGTTAACTTAGATTGACTATTAAAATTCTTTTATTTTGTAGTGATCTTATGTGCTCTTTTTTTCTCTTATTGTTTTCTTTTGGTGATCTTTGTTCAATTGTTTTAGATTTGTGACAAATTTATGTTGTTATGGACAATTGTAATACTTTGACACTTGTAAAGAATTCTAATAATAAAGTTCTAAAGAGTTGATTTAGAAACAGCAAACAGGTTGATAAATTGTCATAAATTGTTTAAGAATGATATTGTTGATTTTAATGGGATTTTAAGGAGTATTAAGAGAAGGTCCTTTTATAGGAATTATTTCATTTGGATTCTTTTTTAAAAAAAAAGGTGTTTTTTTTCTTTTTATATAAAAAAGATATTAAATAGATACGTCTGGATATCAATAGAAAATTAATTTGTTAAGAGAGATTTTTTCATTGTTTGGAAATAATTTAGTTTTTAATGATTTTATTTTATTAAAAATATTGCTATATGCGTGAAGATTTTATAAAAAGAAATTTGAGTTTCAATTGCAGTTCTTCATAAGAATTTACTACGTTTTAATTTGTATTTTTTATATCTGATTTTTTAGCATCTAATTCAATTGATACAGGCGCGGATCCACGGGGAGGAAAAAAGGGAAATTTCCCTCCCCAAAATGAAAAATCTTAATGCATAATTTTTATTAAATCATAAAATTTAAAGAAATAGTTGTGAAAATCGTTCTATTTTCCTCCCCCAAAAGTATGAGCTAGATCAGCGCCTGAATTAATAGCCACTACTATTAGTCATTTTCATACACAATCCAACAATTCATTTTACTCGTAGTTTTTTATAGTATTCATTTAAAACTTTTTTAGCAGTAAAATTCGGCGTTTATTATAGATGTTTGTAGCTACTAATATAGCAACATTTACAATAAAAAAGTTCAGTTTTTGTCGTAGCTTTGCAGAACAGATTTTAGCATCCAAAAATAAATTCTATCATTATTTTCAAGAAACTAGTTTTAGTTTCAATTCCTGACACCTTGTGTTATTTCTAAAGCACCCTGTGTCAGTTTTATATTTCGATTTTTAACAACAATTTGTTTTAGTTTTCAAAATTAGTTTTAATTTGTTTTTTAATCATAGTAATTTATAGCAAATAATTTTAGCTTATATTAATTTAAAAATATTTATTTATAATAAATTTTAGCTTTTATTATAGTTGTTTATAGCAAATTATAAAGCTCGATTCATAGCTTCATTTATAGCAAATCATTTTAAATGTTTAAATTTAATGTATAGTCTTAAGAAACTAATATTAGCTTTAATTTCGGATCTTGTTGGGAACAAAGTTAACTTTAGATGTATTATCTTGTAGCAACCAATTTTAGTCTAATTCGCCGAACTTTTTATATGAACAAATTATAGTTTTAAGTGCAATTATTTTAGCTTAATTTTTTCACAACTTTTCAAAGGCAATTTAACTACATTTATATGATTTTATAGCAAGCAACAAAAGCTTTTGTTAAAGCTATTTTTTGCAACATATTTTAGCTTGAATACTAAATATTTATAGCAGTCAAGTTTCATTTTAATAGTAATAAATAAAAGCGATACATTTTAGTTTTCATTTTAAGACTTTATAGCAAACAATATTCACTTGTATTCTATATGCTTTGTAGCAACTAATTTGAGCTTTAATTGAAAATATTTATAGCTACCTATTTCAGCTTTAATTTACGATATTTATAGCAACCAAATATTTTTTAATTTTACATTAATTTTAACTGCAATTCAACAACATTATAGTAGATATTATAGGCTTTAATAATTTGTCTTTATAACTATAAATATAAGCTTTTATTTTAGTGTTTTTATAGCAACATATTTATGCTTCAATTATGGAATTTTTTGTTAGCAATCAATATAAGTTTTTAACTGTCCAATGTTAGGTCATTATAGCAGACAATATTAATTTTAATGACGTCTCTAAATAGCTTTTGTCTAAATGTTATTATAACAACCAATTTCAGCTTTCTTTTTTTGAAATTCTAGAACTTTATAGCTACTTATTTTAGCTACAATTTTAAAACTTTACTAGCAGAAAATATGAGCTATAATAACATATGTTTAAAGCTATAAATTTAAGCTTTAATGGTAGTTTTTTATACCACAAAACAAATTTAAAATGCTATTTTTATTAAAGTCAGCATTATTTTATAATAGAATTTCTGATTTTCCGTACCATAAGAAATCTATTTTAAAAGCTTTTTAAAACTCATAGATTGAAATTTTTTTAACATATTTTTCAATAAATTGAAATAACAAAAAAATAATTTAAAAAAATTATAAAAACAAATTATACATGAATTTTCAATACAATAAAAACCAAAAAGCTTATTTTAAAAAATTTGTTTTAAAAAAGCTTTATAGTAAGAAACTTAAAATAATAATCGACTTTTGTGTTTAAAATCGATTTTTTCTCTTTTGTTGTTAGGCTGAATATTTGTAGTTTAATTAGAGGATTTTATAGCAAAACAATTTAAGCTTTAAAGTCTGAGGTTTTATGAAAACTAAAATTAGTTGTTATAAAATCTAAGAGCTTAAAGCTTTTAAATCATTATAATAGTAATAAAAGCTTTAATATGTCTTTATAATTTTAATTTGTTTTTTAGCTTTAATTTAAGCTCCTAAATCTGCCATTTTAATTTTTATAGCTTTATTTAAAAAAGTCTTTGGAGTCTCTAAATAAAATTGTTGTTACTTTTTAATTAAATTAATTTGTTATTTTCTTTTTAAATCTCTACTTTCGAAAGTTCAAACTTAAACTCAAATACTAAACAAAAACTTTATAAACGACACATTCAATAAAAAGAAAAGAAAATACATTTTATCACGTGTTGTTGAAATAATTTCGATACGCTAATAAACGTAGACCGAACACTTTGTCGGCTTTAAAAAGCTGTTGTTACAGTATGACAGATTCCTCTTTGGCTGCTTAAGCAGACAGGTTGTTTTTGGTCAACTCTTTAGTACTTTTGTAATAATAAAATGAAAACCAAGTCCTTGAATTACATGTGAACAAATTTATTTTGATCATTATTAAAACACAATTGAATTGTAGAAAGAGCTTTTTTTGTTTTTTGTGACATTTTTAAATGGTTTAAAAATCGATATTTTTGCCAGATCAATTTGTTAAATAGTTGACGTATTTAAACGTACAACAAATGAATCCATTCGCACTTGACCAAAAGAAATAAGAAAAAAAGACTAAAATCATTGATCATTTTTTTTATTAAAGGAAGTTGCTTGATTGAGGATAATTTGAGCAATTGTGAAGTTTTGGTTTCAACAGATTTTTTATTTTTTTGCCTTAAGATTTATTTCTTGCTGACCAGCAAATGAACGAGATTTTTGATTTTTTTTAAGTTAAAAAAAAGAAGCAGCTGAAATTTTGGGGTAATTGTCATATTATCAATACAAAAACCTGGTATTGATTATTTTAAAGCCATGATTAGTGAAACTTTTTAAAGTGTTTTTTGTGCTCTTAAAAAAAAAAAAAAGAAACAGGAATCAAGTGCTATATTTTAGTTACTTTTGCTTT
>MINK01176826.1:0-13001 GCA_001735545.1 Phormia regina | reverse complement strand
AATCATATATTACAATCATAGTATGTTGCTCTTAGTTTATGGTCACCAGAACCATATTCTTTCTCTGCGTGCTCTGTATGAGGGTTAAAATATATGTATATCCAGCACCACAAATTGAAAAATATTTGTCAAACTAACTGTGGAGAATAAATGTACGTCTGTATATTGAAATGAATTTTTTGAAGAACATATTTCAATAAATATATGTGATTTTTAATACACATATGCATGGAAAATCATAACACAATTAACAGAAAAGCCTTATTTTGACATTTTTTCCCAGTTAAATAATATTTTCACAAAAATTTGTAAGATTGATTGAATTGTATTGTTATCATATTTTTTTTCTTTCTAAACAAAATTTGAAATAAATAAACAAGTAACACAGGGAAGTTCGGACTTCGGTACGGGATCACTCATTAAATTCAAATACAGGGTATTCAATTTAAACATCCTCAAGTTTTGAGCGCTAACAAATATTTTTACTCAACATTTTCGAAATCTTCATATATATTTATAAATTATATATTGCAAAGGATATTCGACCCAATCGAATATAACACTTCCATAATTTTTTTTTAAATTCTTCTTTCTTTCTTTCTCTCTTTTTATTAATCAGCTACATCACTTTTAAAATAAATAAAATACAACTTTATGAACACAGAACAGTCACCAATTAACAAAACTATATGAAAATAATTCATTCAATCAAAATCTTATTTAAATTTGCACCTCTCACCAAAATTATTATATCAATTACTATAAATTGAAAAAAATGAAAAAGAAATATATTTCCAATTAATCTATTAATTAAATTAATCAAGTAGATGATTGAATGAATTAAAAATTTGTATAGGAAATAAAATCATACCAAAATTTATTTTTTGTTATTAAATTTTTATAAAAATTTAAACAATTGTGTTAATTGAAAAAAATACGGCAATATTTTTTTCTGTGTATTATTCAAATAACCAATAGACATAATTTTTTGTTAACTTGTCAAAAAAAATCTTGTTTATTTTTAATTTATTTTAATATTCTATTTATCACCAATAAATTCTTTTAATCAAAATAAATCTTTAAATCATCACTATAACTAATATGCTTTCTTCATAATATATTGCATAACATTAAATACATTTTGCTCATCTTGCTAAAATATTGATCAGATATTTATTAAAAAATCACTTATTACCAAAATGTTTCATTATAAATATTTAAATTACACTACAGTTTTTTTTTTACACTTAATTCCATTTTTATATAAATTCGTATCTAGAAACTTAATATCGTATCCTATAAATATAGCACATATTTCATTTCTAATATTTTGAGAAAAAATAGAAAAACGTTGGAAAAGTAGAGAAAAAAAAGTACACAAACTCGTTTTTAATATCCGGCTAATTTATTAAATTGGCAATAAATCAAGTTTAAACACTAGTGCAGAAATTCTTACAACAAATAGCACACTTTCGTATATTCAAAAAATAATAAGGAACCAAGGAAAGAACAGAGGGTAAAGGAGGCTCTGTATAGAAAATATAACGAAACGAAACGTAAGAAGTAAAGGAAACGAATGTAAAGCAATTTATTGAAGGAAAAATAGAGAGAATAAACGTACAGACTGAATTGAAGCACTAAAATTGTGAATCAGTGAATCACATTGAATTGGAATGTATGTCTGTTTTTTTTTAGTATAGGTATTTGTTATATGTATGAGTGTATATGTACAATAGTTTTCCTCCCTTTTATTTTAATATAAAAAAAAAAATACAAAGGGGCTGCACACGTGCGTTACGTTTACGTTTGATTTTATTCCTTTTGTTGTGCCATTATTACGGGAAGTCTTTCGAATTTATATTCTTAGTTATTTATTTGTGTCTGTGTGTGCGGTTTTGCAATATTTATTTACACACTCAGATACATACATGTATTAAATATTCTTTTCTTTTTATAGTTAAAACACCGTTTCCTATACAAAAGTTTTTTTTATAGAAATATCTACGATTTAGGAACGGATATAAGTTTTACAAATTAAAAGTTATCAGAAGAATATCATAGTGATGTAAATGTCTCGAGAATTACAAATTTGATTTCATCATTGTTTGTAATTTTTAAAGGATCAATATTTAATATCTTATTTTTAAATAAATTTTGGTTTATTTTTTTTTTTTTTTAATCTCTTAAAGATGTTCTCTCTTTTTTGATACACTATTCAACTGAATAGAATGTCATGTCAACCGATGTTATGGAAAAATACTCGATTCTTTGGTTTTTCTTTTTTATCGATGCAGACAAATTTAAATGAATTTATATATAACAATAACATTTTTTGAATAAAATGAATTTTTTTCGTAAACAAATATTTGAAAAAAAGATCTTTTGAAAACATTTTAATTAAATAATGGATGTTGTTTTATACTTTAAAATCTGAAAAATATATATCATTGATATTTTGGAAGAGTGAAAATGTACTTTCTTAAAATGATTTCTATTTATTTTGCTGGGTATCGTCATTATTATTTTAAAGCTAGCTTCATATTTTTCCACGCTGTGGAACTCAGATGATTTATCGGTGAAAAGTTGAAAAATGCTATTAATAAAATTGTTTCATAATTTTAAAAAATAAAATATAAAAAAATAAAAATTTTTAAGATATGTTGCAAATTAAGAAAAAAATAATACATTTACATAATTAATAGAAAATTGTCCACAAAAGCAATATATAAACAATAAAAGTAAAAAAAAAAAATGTAAGACTTAAGGTTATGTTGAAAAAATATCAGTATCTAATGGAAAATTTTGTCCAATATTTAACATTTTCATTCAACAGTTAAACAACACAACAAGAAATACACCAAAAAAAATATGGTTATTACCGATTTATCCAAAAAATAAAAAAATATTTCAATTATTCGTTTTTTATTATATCATCATTTATTTAATCAAAATTTAAATTTTTATATTTATTTTGAAAAATAAGAATTGAAAAATTATCCATTTACTTATTTGAATGTACATTATCAATTTATTAAAAATTAAAAGGTTTAAATATGTTTTAACCGAGGCCTTTCCTTATTTTCTTATTAATCAATTAATAATTAATCAAATATAAACACATGCAGTAATGATATTATGTGAATAAATAAATACAAGCTCAGTTTTTTGTTAATAAAGATTGAGTTTGCCAAATTAATAAAATAATTATTCAATTAATAACAATTATTTCTATTAAATATTTTCTTATAATAATAAAAATATAAAAAGATTTAAAATTAATTAAAAATTCTAATAATAACTTAATTGAAAAACTTTTTTCGAGAATCATATTTTTTTTTTCTGTAGACTGTAGTTTGGTGATTTCGCTAATTTTTATCATGAACAAAGCAATTTCACACAGCATAAAGCGACAGCAAAAAACCAATGAAATTCTTCCAAGAACATATTCAAGGACTTCATAGATAACAAAGTGCATTTTCAAACTTTTTGTGAAACTTCTTTTGGAAGTTCTTTAATAATTACTCCAAAAAGTGAAATAAATGCATTTTAACAAAACAAAGTGGTAATAATTTCTAGACCAAAATTAAATTTAAAACATTTTTATTATCATTTTAATAGCACAGAAAAAAATTTAAAATTTAAGAAATAAAAAACGGTAATAGTAAACAATATTAGTTATTAAATTATCATTTGATGATTGTTCTGAAATCAATAAAAATTAATCAATATAAGAAATTTCGTTATTGAAGTAATTTTTTACTTTTTTTGCTGTTAGGGCAAAACATATTTTATACAAAAAATTATTGTAATAAAATAGTTTTAAAGAAAGAAGAATGTTAAAAAAGAACTATTTTAATAATGTTAATATCAAAAAGGTTTTTTTTTTTTTTTTTTGCTGTTAATTCGTTCTGTGAATCATTCGATTTTGTAGTTATACAGTTTAAATCCGCATTATCGGCTGCATTCTTGGCCGACCAATTATAATTAACGTTTAACACAATAACGAAATCAAAGATATGTCTTCAATTTAATATGTATACCTGTATGTTATCTATATCAACCCCGAAATCGTTATCGCACCATTGAATTAATGTACACTAATATATGGCTTTAAAAATCATAATAGTTTTTCCCTCTTTAAAAATGGTGTATTTTACATTTTAATTTTATGCATTTGTATGTATTTTGGTATAATTTATGTGAGAATATTTAATATATACGCACCTATACAACATATACTCAAACATACACTACTACTTCTACATTCATTTGAATTGTGTATTGTAGTTACTTTTTTTGCAAATAGAAATGGGAATTTGTAGTAAAACCTCATAATGACATAATTTTGTATTCAATTCGTTAACCTAAAATAAAAACGAGAAAAAAGAAAGCAAACAAAATAAATGAAAATAAAAAACTCTCTTAAATCATATACCACGAAATCGAAAAGGAACATAAAGGTAAATGGTGTGGAAAAGAAGTTTTTTTAGCATTCTTTCAGTCATGTATTCCTTTTACCAATCACCTTGAACTACTTACAACTATATAAACCTTAACCAAACATTGTTAAGCATTTTTTGGCCTTTTTAATTAATTTTGTTTCCCATATTCCTTTCTATTTCCTTTGTATTGCTAAAAATATAACACAGACGTATTACAAATAGAAAAAAAATAAATAAAGATAAACTGAAAAAGCAAAATATAAATCATCACGAAATGGTTTTAAATTAACAATGGTTTTTTAATTGGCTAAGTTTTCAAATTTCTTTTATTTAGTTTTTTTTCTTTTTTCTTTTATTTTCAATTGGAAAATGGATTTTTTTTCTAATTCCAAACTCCTGAAATGTATCCAAAGCAGCCGTTTTACATTGTAGCAATTTGCTTTGCCATTAGTGTTTGAGTTTGTTCTGTGGGAGTGGATAATGAAAGACAATTTTAAAATTTTTCAATAAATCGTGCAAAGAAAAAAATTATAAAAATAAAGAAAGAAATTACTCACCAAGTTTGTGTTGTAATGTATTAACTTTGAATGAGTTTTTTTTTTACTTCTTTGATTTATTAAATTGTTTAATATATTTGTGTTATTTGTTTAAGGAATTGATAAAATCACATATGATTATTTCTTAAAATTTTGATTAGTATTAGTTTATTTCAACGGCTCCCAAATGGGGGTCTGCGACCCAAGGACATTCCTTGGGAGTCGCAATTCAATTTTTTTATTAAAAATATGTGGAAATTTTAAATAAAAATGGAAAGAGAAAAATAACTGTTATTTTTTATTTAAAACAGTAACAACCAAATGTCGTAAAAACTAATTCATATTCATCATTGTGATCTTAACGAAATATATTTTTATAAAGTGATATTTTCGACTATAAAATCTACATTATTTCGAACTTTGATTGAAAGCTTTTTACAATGTATTATAAGTTTCCAAAATGCATTCCGTTTGCAGAATGTGTTTAGTAAAAGTTTGACATCTACGATTTTATAAAATAGACTAAAGTCAAAAAAAATGGGTAAAATGTTAGAGGATGTTTACCTTGGCCGGTTGGGTTATTAGAATTCTTTTGTATTTTAAAATCATTTCTGTCAAGATATGTATAAAATTTGCATATCGTCAGAAAGTTATCAGAAATCTTTTAACTAAAATTTGTACTAAAATTTGTATTGATGTTACGTTCTTTTGGTTTCACAAAATTTAAATTAGGAAAACGTAAACCACAAATATTCATCATCAATATAAAAGGCGAATGTAATAACCCAAAAATCTTGTTTGTGGAATATTTTGTATTAATTTTGTAACGTTTTTCGTGCCTCCTGTAAAGTTATGAAAAGTGATGTTACGTTGTTTTGCATTTTCGTTAACGATATATTTTTAATTTAGAGACAAAAAATCGCAAAAAGAATTTTTTTTAATTAAATATTATCAAGTTCATACTTTATTCAATAGATAATTTCAATTTTAAATCATGTAAAAAAAACGAATACAAATGGTTGGAAATACTGGAATATTTATAAAAAATTTGGACAAACTACTTGCAAAATTACAGATATTTCCAAGAATTTTCCGTTTCTGCACACTATGCAACAATTATGTAGATAACTTCTTAGAATTTTAATCATGAAATAATATCCTGTGACATTAAAATTAAACACTATGCAACAATTATGTCAATAACTTCTTAGAATTTTAATCATGAAATAACATCCTGTGAATTCAAATTGCTAACATTNNAAGTAATGCGTTCAATTTAAATTTAAACACAAGTTGAAATAAAGAGAATTATTTGCTCCGTAAACTGTTTCTCATCATCATAAATTTTTAGGTGCAATTATTTTTGTTCCATTAAACCAAAGAGAACCAACTCCTGGTTTATTTAATATATAAGCTAGCGTATGAGTGATAATGATTACCCATACATTATTCAATTTTATATTGATATCAATCATACGGCCAGTTTGGCCAAACGAAACAATTTTTTAGTAATAAATCTGTATCTCCCAAACTGCTGGTCGGATCGAATTGAAATGCAGGGAAAAGTTGTAGAGGAGAACCCAAATGTTTGGAAACATCATCATGTAATCACCCTGTAATAGGACGAGTTAAGCTGCAGGGTGTCAAAATAGAATACTTCGTATGTAAATTTCAAAGATTTTTAAAACGATTTTTTTAAGAAATGTTTTAATTTCCCAGCAAAAAAGGTACTGAAAAAGTCTGAATTTAACTTTGTGTTGTCGCTGCAATGAAGTACTAAATGGTGAAAAAGAGTTGCATGTTTGTCATTGGTAGGATATTCTTCGTTTATACTTTTTGTTCATTACTTTCGAAAAACTTAACTTAAATCTAGTTTTATATAATTTTTTTTATTAAATTTCCGCGTAAGCAATATTAAGGGATAATAAAAATGCTCTACAATATTTAAAATTTTTAAGTTTTTTAGAAATTATTAAATATTTTTCCCATTAAAAATTCATTTACTTTCCCTTTTTTTGAAGTAATTATTAAGAATTTTCAAAAAAGTTCAAAATTTTTATTGAAAGGTTTTGTTCGTTTTTTTTGCTGTATTAAGACATAAAATTTTTACAATGACACATCGGTTGACTAATTCTGCTTAAAAATTTTGGAAAATTTTAATTTATAGCAATAAAAATATATATGTAAATATATAGTTTTGTAACAAATATATTCTTACATTCTACCTCCCAAAATCATATTTGCAACATGCTCTTAAGCTAAAAGAAACATCCTTTCCTACAAAAATTACTTGCCAAGAAATAATTACAAACTTAAAATTTGGTCCCTAAAAAAAGTTTCAACATTCTAATAAGATACTATTATCACATGAAATTATTATGGTTGTAAACTGAGCCGGTTAGCAAGCACCCACACCAAGTAGCTTTAACTTGCCTCACACACACAGATACAAACAACAAATTATATAAGAAGTATGTATGTATGCATGTGTATGTACTAAAAAGTTGTACGTACATACAAAATATTTTTTGCAAATGTTAAGAAAGTTGAAAATTTCCTTAAAATATATATGAAATAGTTATTGTTGTTATCTTTATGCATACATAAATACACACACGCTCCTGCTTTTACTATCATAAACAAAAAGTCCTTTTTTTCAAATACAAAAAGTAAAAAAGTTTAACATAACGGAAGTAAGCATTTCTTTTAAAAAAAGGTATGAGAACTTTTACTACTGCTAGATACTTCTTAACAATTGTATTATTTTTAACCAGCGTTTTCTTTAACTTATTTCAACTTTTTAATATGAGAATGTGTAGTAATTTAGAAATAAGTATGTGTGTGTGTGCGTTTCATTTAACGCAGAAATAACATTACACGCTAAAATATATAGTTTGGGTTTTGTATTGTAAAAAAAAAAAAAAATTTAATGCTTATATACGTGTTTTAAATATAAAGTTTTTTGAACAATTTTTTAAACAATATTAAAATAAAAATGGAATTTTTTAAAAACTATTTTAAAGAGTAAAATGTTTTCTTAAACAATATTTGAAAAAAAAAAATGAAAATAGTTATCAATTCAAAAAAGCTTCCAAACCTAAATTTTAAAAACTTCTCTGCACAATAATATGGACGATAACAGCAATTTTAAATTTGCCTAAAAATGCTAAAGAAAGTTATTACGCAAAAGTATCATAAAAAAGTATATAAAAAAAGACAAATTCATCTGTTTTCTTATATAAATAAATATCAGGAAGATCGACTCAGTTTTACAAACGATTTTTTCAATAAATGCGCTGTTGATTTTTACACTGATATCTATTTATTTATTTATTTTTTTTTTTTTAATATTTATTAATCCCCAGTTTATATAAGACAAACGAAAAAATTGACTTGTCAAAATATATGGAAAACAACAACAAATAAATTTGAAATTTATTTGTTGTTTTCCATACCTTTTGACGAGACAAATTTTCCGTTTGTCTTATAAAAACAAGGGATAACAATAATTTCTAATGTTTTAAAAATATATTTTAAGTTTAAATCAAAATTGATAAATTAGTAATAATTATCCTAAATGATAATTTTTTTATAATATTTTTTTTATTTTTACATAATATTTTCTCTGATTTTTAAAGTTAAAGTGTGTCGCGATTCCATTGCAATGTCGAACGGAGGTTGCGACGCAATTTCTAGTAAGAACCCATGATTTATTTAATATATAAGCTAGCGTATGAGTGATAATGATTACTCATACATTATTCAATTTTATATTGATATCAATCATACGACCAGTATGGCCATACAAAACAATTTTTTTTAGTAATAAATCTGTATCTCCCAAACTGCTGGTAGGATCGAATTGAAATGCATGAAAAAGTTGTAGAAAAGAACCCAAGTTTTTGAGAACATTATCGTGTAAGCTACAGGGTGTCAAAATTTAATACTTCGTATGTAAATTTCAAAGATTTTTAAAACAATTTTTTTAAGAAATGTTTTAAATACTCAGCAAAAATAGAAACTAAAAATGAGCTGAAAAAGTTATGAATTTAATATTGTGCTATCACTAGAATGAAGTACTAAATGGAGAAAAAGAGCTGCAGAAGTTATTTTTTTAAACCATGTTTGTCATAAAATATTCTTCATTTATACTTATTGTTCATTACTTACGAAGTACTTCACTGAAAACTATGCTAAATCGAAATTAATAAATTAGTAATAATTAGCCTGAATGATAAAAAAAAAACATCTATGATGGTAAAGGGTATATAAATTTTGGAGGACAAATTTACAGCTTTACATAATTTAGAGACAACATTTTTTTTTTTTTTTGGCAACATCGATATTAAGTTACCAATCTCTAAATCTTTCTAAATTTAAAAATCCTTAGGATTCTATAAAAAAAAGTATTACAAAATTTAAAATAAACTTTTTATAATAAATATAACATTGTTTCCTGCCACAGCAATATGTTTTTAAAGGAAAGTAAAATCTTTAAATAAATTTTAGTCGCAAAAAAAAACAACTTTGTTATTATACCCTCATATGTGTGTATTTTCGAAGAGATATGAGAAAATGTATGTAATATTTTTTTTTTTTTCATATAGAAAGGGAAGAAAAATTTTAGCCACTACATATTATCTTTTACTTTGTCAAAGATTCTTTTTTTTAAGTTTTTTTTATAACACAAAAAAAAAATTAACAACTTTATCTGCTGTTTTTACTTCTGCCATTTACTTTTACTCAACTCACATTCTCACAATAACCAGCACATACGCCGCTGGTTTGCAGCTTTTATGGATACGAGATATGACCATGTTTCATCTGATTTTATATTTTTAGTGATTTTTTTTTATCTTTAACATCCTCTGAAATACTTTTTTGTTAGTTTTTTCTATGTGTATGTGTGTGTGTGTCTGATTTTTTCTCCTACATTTTAACTGTGTTTGCTGGTTTTAGTTTTTCTATTTTTTTTTTTCTTCTCACTTTTGGTAAATAGCAAGTGAATGTAATTGTGTTGATGTATACGTTTTTTTTATGTTTGTGTGAATGTGTGTAGTTGTGGTGAACAAATTACGTAAAAAACGAATGAGGAAGTTTAAAATTGTTTTGCTTCCAGCGGACGAAAAAAAAAAATCAACTACAAGAAACACATAACGCATCACGCTTCCGGTGATGGGAAATTTTTATAATCAAGTTTAGTTTTGCTGTTTTTAGTATTTTTCAAAGTTATCATTTTTACATTGTTATTGTTTTTACATTGCCAACACATTGCACTATGGCTTGGTAGAAAGTAATATATAATACATAGTTTGTTTGTACTTTTTATCCACACTTTGTTGGTTGTTTTGGCAACATTTAAGGTTGGTTTTAATGTTGCCATTTTCCCTTTTTTAAGTTTTTCTCTTTTTTTCACCAAAAGTTGTTTGTGATGATACATCAACTGAAATTCATTTCCGTGGAAAATCATACAAAATTTTTGCTACTAAAACAAAACAAAAAAGGCGAAATACACCAAACACTCTTGTAAAAGTTTTTCCTCAATACATACGTAAAAGTGTGTGTATTTAGTTATACGTGTAGTTTATTTCTTTTTGTTTTTATAATAAATAATTCTTTTTTTTTATCCATTTCGACATTTTGTGTTCTTGTACTCGTTACCAAGTTTTTAATGATGTCAACATTTCTTTTAATATAATTGCATATTTTTCTTGTTTTTCTTATTTTTTTTTAACAAAGTTGTTGTTTCTTTTCATGTTTCTTATTTCTTACTTAGATAAATCGCCTGTCTGCAGAATGATAAATTTAACAATTTAATTTTAATTTTACTTTTTCTTCACTTTATTTTTGAACAATTTTATTTTCTATCTTCATTATGAAATCTAACCATTAAAAGTATCGAGTAAGGTATGGGAGGGGGTAAATGTTAGAGAAAGTGAATAAAAAGATGGAGAACGTGTTTGTGTTTCTTGTTATCTTTGATTAAATTATAGAAATTAAATTTTTTGGTTTCCTTAGTGTGTAAGTTTGTAGAAACCATAATGAAATATATTTCATTTTTTTATAATTTTTATTATACCCCTACATACATGGTTGAGTTATTAAGCATTTGTAATGATGTTTGTAACACTGATAATAAATGTTTTTAAACTATAGCCATAAACTCGGAAACACTTATCATTTTTTACAAGAGTTGGTCCACTATTAGGCACGGGTATCATATAAGACACCGCTCGGAATTTTTACGCATATTCACGATGGTGTAGAGTATGATATGGTCAGGCCTGACCGACTATATCACAATGTATGTATATTTTTTTCAAAATAAATTTAAACAATTTTTTAATTTTTTTGGAGTACATAATTCGTATAAACTTTTATTTACTTAAATAAACAAANATTNAGANCATAAATTATTAAATTCTAATAATACAAAANAAAATTAAAATTATTCATAAATATGGTACTGACAAAACAATGGAAACTTAGNTATTATCTTGACAAATATGGTCTGAAGTTTTGAATAAGTCAGTATATTTTGTTGGGTATTCTTTTTTTTAAAGTACTGCTTCACAACGACGATGCATTGAACCAATTAAAGTGTCAATGGTCTCTTTTGAAATATTTTGCCATTCCCTTATTACCGCAGCCGATAAATCTTCCTTTCTGGTGTAATTTTGAGTCCGTATTTTGCGATCTACTATTTCCCATAGATTTTCTATGGGATTGAGATCTGGTAATTGGGCAGGCCATTTCAAAATATGTACCTCATTGGATTGTAACCACTCGGTTACAACCCTAGAGGTGTGTTTGAGGTCATTATCGTGTTGGAATCTCCAAACTAGCGGGACATTTTCCTCAGCGTATGGATAAATTACATCGTTTAAAATTGTTCGGTATTCTATACCAGTCATAGTATATTTTATAACATGAATTGGACCCATACCTTGGCCTGAAAAACATCTGCAGACCATAATATTGCCACCACCAAACATAACTGACTTCTTAGTATGTTTTGGTTCCAATCTCTTTCCCTTTGGTCGTCTTTCAAATGTTCTCCCATCACTGCCTCTTAAATTAAATTTGGAGTCATCCGAAAATAGGACAGTATTCCATTTAAATGGTCTCTGGCAAATTGAATTCGAGCTGAGCGATTCTTTTTTTTCACAGGACGATAATAACCGAGACCAGCCTCATTTCCCCTGCCGCTAACTGTTCGAGTATAAATTTCCAAGGAGTAATTTTTGGGTATTTCTTAAACTCTCGTGCTATCAGATTATCCTGCCTTTGTGTAGTTTTACGAGATGTTGAGTTTTCACAGTACCCGTCTCACGAATATTTTGTATTATTTTAGAAACTGTTGGCTTATCAATTGAATATTTATAACAGATAGTTTTTTGTTTTAAACCAACAATAAAATCATTTATAATTTTTTCAGAAACTTTGACTTTAGCCATTTTTGTTAACTATTTGCGTGGATTATAATTAATTATTATTATTATACGTAAAGATTACAAAAAGAAGTTATGAATAATTATCAGAATAAAACAAATATTGAAATAACTGTAAAACATGATGCCTTTTACATCGATTTTCTTAATATTCTTTTTGATTACAGAAGTTTAAATGTTTTCATTTCGAAGTTTTCATGAAAAAAAATAACCATCATATGAACGAAAAAGTACCATAAATTCCATTAATGGAGTTTCATTACTTAAGACCATGTCTATAAATTAAAAATTGTAGAAAATTCAAAAGGTACTATCCGAATAAAAAAAGCACCGCAAAATCCCCTATTATGTGTTCACATTTATTAGGACCACATAATCTTAATTTCACTTTTCTAAGTTAAATATTATAGAAAATTCAAAAAGTACCATTCAAGTAACCAAAAAGTACCACAAAGTCTCCTCTTATGAATTCTCATTAATTGAGGACCACATATCCCAAATTTCTAAGTTCATAATTGTAACGTGTAGTTACAAATATTAAACCACCAACATATTAACATATTGTAACTACT
>MINK01176824.1:0-19766 GCA_001735545.1 Phormia regina | reverse complement strand
TATATATTGAAAGTGGCCTTGATTTGTATAAGGGACAAAAAAGTTGCAGAAATGTATTAGATTGAAAGTGTGATAAGTTTAAGCACACTTGCAAAATATTCGGTTCAATTATTTTCATTATATGACTCCATTTATTTACTCCAATTTTTATTTTTTATTTCATTTTAATAACCTCCAAAAATATGGTTTTCGGCAGGTTTTGAATTTTAACTACTATATTTTATCACATTTTCAATACAGATATTTATGGCAAAATGTTATATAATATAGCAGTAAAATTAAACCCTGGCGAAACCAATAATTTTTGGAGGTATTAAAATGAAATAAAAAAAAAAAACATTTTTGTTTAATTTTTATTATTTTCTATTGTGCAGAGCTTTATTTCAATTTCTTGTAGCATAAACAAAAAAAATAAACACCAGTACATAATTTAAATATTTGCAACTATAGTTTTTTTGTATTTTTATTTAAGATTTTGTTGTTATTAAAAGTTTTTCTAAGGATAACAAAACACTTCGACCGTTGGCTGCAAAAATATCGTAACCGACAATTTTCTTTAAATTCCGTGTCAATAATGAAGAACCATTTACATTAAATGGTTCAATTGACCAAATAGAAGTGTCATTTCAGATTTATAGTTGCCATACATTAACAATGTTAGTAAACAATCACAAAAATGTTTCTCCCTGTAAAGTATTGTTGTTCTGTAACTTACAATAATTTAGGGTTCCGATATATACTGGAGAGGTAATGTATGGTATTACACAAATACATACGTGTTTTATTGTCCAATAGTAGAAATAAGAGTAGCAACAAATTTTTTGCAGCACAAGAATGAAAAATTGTTCGTGTGCTATATGTGGTAGTTTTAGTTTTCTGATAAGCAATATTTTTTGATTGCTGCTAAAAATTGCAAAAACGATTGACATTGTTACTAAAATCACGAAGTTATTTTAGTGCAGTAAAAATAAAACAGTTTAATAGTTATTGCATAGTAATAAGGGAAGAAAACTTCAAACCCTGGTTTTCGGTCGACAGTATGCATCTTTTAATTTATCTTCATAAAATTACAATATATAATAAAAAACGACATTTAATACATAGTGAACAAGAAACATACATACATACATACATACAGACAAACAACATACAAATAATGTAAGTTTGATAAAGGTATGCTAACTTTTTGTATGTAAATTTCCATAAGAAAGTTAGTAAACCTTTATCATGCATACATTATTATTTTTTTAATACGGCTGGTAATAATTATTTAAATGAATATTCTAGGTCATAGTATGTCACTAATATAATATGAAGATTATTGTCTTATAACTAAAATGTTGATGCATTCTTAATTTTGTATAAAATGCTCACAATTAATTTGTATAAATCACTTCCAGACAAAAATTTGTTCTGATAGAGAACTCTCTAAAGCAATTTTGTGAAAAATATATTTTGAAAATATTTTTTTATGGGTCTACACTTTTCCATATTTTATTTATAAAGGGCACAAAATGAAGAGAGATGAAATGGAAACAATTTTTTCATTACTTTCTTATACCTCTTTATTAGCAAAAGTTAATGGATAAGAATAAACTTAAGTTATTTTTAACAATTAATTATGAAAGTATTATAAAAATATATTTAATTAAAAAAATAAGTACATAAATTTGTAATTTTTGTTATTATTCTCAGGAATTTACTTTGTTAATATATGTTTATTGAACTTGGAGGGTTTTTGTATATTACTTGTTATGAAATAAATAAATTAAGGATAAATTTGCCTAAAGAAATATAAAAAAAATCAAAAATTAACAATATAAATCAAAAATAAAGAACGAACCAAGCAATAATGCTCATTTTACTGATTCGTTCATGAACGACTCAACACTACTACATACATACATATGTACATATTATGTAGTATGTCTATGGAGAGTTCATTGTCATTGTGAATAACTAGTTATTTGACGTCATTTATATAAAATAGTATGTTAATAATTATCATTTATTATTTTCATAATAATTCTTCACATTTTTTTTATACAGAAAATTTGAAAATAAATAATATATATCCTAAGGTTTATTTTAACTAGATATAACTAGATTAAAAATTATAAAGAATAGAATATTAGCAGATTTAATTATATTATCTGTGAAAATTCATAATATTTTTTCTGTTATTGTTTTCTTTTTTCGTTTATTATATTTATTTGGTCATGTGATTTACAAAATGTTTTTGTTATGCACTGAACAGAAGAAAAAAACAGCAAAATGATTTTCTTTAAAAGTGAAAAGAAAACAAATATATACATATACTACATATGCCAATATATATATTTGTTAGTATATACATGTGTACATACATATGTATTCATATTCAAGGGAAATAACTGAAATATAGTCCGGTTTCATGATTTGTTTATTTTATAGAAAACGAAATTTATTTTTATTCTATTCTATTTAATTTGTTGTTGAATGTCAAGGGAAATGTAGCGAAAGTCTTACGACGAGTGGGTATTTTTTGGCAACACAACACATCTCTTATACATACATGTACATACATACATACATATGTAGTATTTTCAAGTAAATACAATTTCATGGTTGTAGGAAAGAAATTCAAATGACAAAGTTATGAAAATAACATTTAAATTATTATATTACATTAAATTTATTTGTATTAAACTTAATCCATATTTAATAAGTTTTTGTCCATGAATTTTGTAAGTATAAATATTTTAAATAATGATTTTGCGAAAAATGGTTGAAGAGATACTTAAAACATTAATAAAATAATTGAAACTTATTTCTAAAAAACACAATTTTAAAAATTTTAATTTTAATTTAAAATTGCATTATAGGTAGGATCAAATAATAAGATAATGTTTTATTTACATCATATATTTACTTCATTTCTTTTAAAACCACATTTCAAAACCAATAAGAACATTACAAGATAAAAAAATAAAAAATAACGAATTTTTAATTATTAAAAAAAAGATAATTTTCACTAAAATTTTGTTAAAAAAAATACATTGAAAAACAAAATGTCGACAAAATTTACAAAAATAGTAAAACTAGTACTCAAACAAAATTAATTATTTTATTTAAACTAATTTTTTAACTCAACAATAGAAATTTATGAAGGGATCTGGGAAATAATTTCGATGCGATTTACAATTTCTTCATTTTTTTATTAAACGATAAGAACTATCAATCAAAATATTACTTATTCTAAAAAGCTACATACACAATATTTTGTTTTCATATTTTTTATTAATTTTTTTCAGTCGTTTGACCGGAAGTAAGTGTAGAATTGTTTTGATGGCAAAAGTTAATTAAAGAAATTTATAAAATTGCGATGCGCTCGATTGATTGTTAGTTAGCCTGTAAAATATCTATAAAAATTAATACAATAGCCATCCCGACCAGCTATCACCAGTTAATGAGTTGAAAAAGCATGTCATTATTATTATATTTTTTTATTACCTGCTACGCTTTAAATTACTGTAGTTTGAACAATAATAAAAGTTTGTTGTATACATGCACACAAAATACTTGTATATTTGTATATACCCACTATATCGCTGACTGATTATCTAATAATAAAAAAAGTCTTGTGACATTTTTGCTGACAAAGTGGAGATAGCAGTACAGCTCGCAAAAAAAAAGAAATATATAATAATATGAATATGCATGTATAAACAAATAAACAAAAAACTAAAACAAAATCGATTTAATAAAGTTATTTATATTTAATTAAAAATGATTTCATTTGTTTAATAATATTGAAGGGGAGGATTCCAAGATTATCGTAATGATTGAATCTTGATAATTTTTCTGATTTTGTAATAAAAGCACATGAAAATATTTTAATATTTGTATGTAAACAAATTTGGGGATTTTATTTTAAGATTACGTATATACGTTTGGAAAAACTTTTGTTTACTCAAAACAATTTTGCAGTTACAGTTTGCTTAATGTAATTGAACAGTGTGATAAAAAAACAATAAATTTATTTTAATATAAAGAAATTAAAAGAATGTTGTGTTAGTTTTAATAATTATTTATAATGTATTAAGCTTATTCTACAATCTTATCACTTAGTTTTTAGTGCATTTTATTCTATTAAAAATAAAGTCACTCAAAATTTCTTCCATATGACCTTCACTGTGTACTTAAAGAAAATAAGAATTGAATGGAACTATGCCAAAGATTCATAGTATATACACTTTCAAACTAATACAAACCTTTATACACATTTATACATGTTTTTAACAAACTGTAAATAAGCGTAAAACGTTTCTATAGAGTATTTCGTACAGGATCGACACAACATTTTAGTTTGATTAAGATCATTATTCTCAACGATTTTTAAAATGTTTTAAATACGAATAATCAAAATTAGAAAAATTGGCCATTTCTGCATCCTATTTATTGTAAAATTATTTCATCCAATTTTTATATTAATTAATATTAATTGTTTCAAAACTATAAAATATGCATTATAAAATTTATTAAAAACTTTTATGTCCTTGATTCAAAATTTTGAAGGCCAATAGTTATATATTCTTAAATTGAAAACAAATATAACTTTTTTATTTACTTACCAATAACAGAAATGCATTTTTCATTAACAATGCCACTGGGTAAAAGATGAAAGTCAAATTCTGTTCCATTAGCCACTACAGTGTGACCAGCATTATTGCCTCCCTATAAAATAAAAAAATACAGTCATATTGAGTTAATATAAGGAGTGCGATCAAAAAAAATATAACATATATAAAATTCAAAAATTTGGAAACGGTTGATAATAGATCTGATTATTTTTATGTTTAATTGATAATATACTACAGATCATAGACAAATTTAATTTTTATTCGTCTAACTACTATTTATCGACTTGTAGACTTTTATTTGAGATTTGATAATTATTTCAGCCACTTTTTTGGAACAGTCTGCCTATCACCTTTTAACATTTTCAATATTTTGGGACACTTTCTTGGTCTTCCTCTTCAATCCTCTTTTCACAAAAGTCCAATATCTATTCACTGGTCTTAGCTCTGGATAATTTACATAATTGACCTCTATTGGTACAAAAACTAAGTAATTGTTTTGGCACCACTCCAGAGCGTTCTTAGGTAGTATAACATGACAACAATTCGGACCAAAAATATGTGCTTATAGACCGCATTGTAACAAAAAACTTGCATCTTTTGCAACTGCATATTCCATGCCAAACCAGGAATTCTTTTGGAAATTTCGACAGCTAAACTTATCTTTACATATCTACGTGCATCATCAACATACAAATTTTGACGAGGAATCTGCAAAAATCTGTGTGTACTTTCGTCGTACAATTTACAACACTAGAACTTTTGTGTTTAGATCATATAAAGGAAAGTGGAGATATAATTTTTAATGTTCATATTTGTTGAGAAAATTTCAAGCATCAATAGAGAATAAATTATTAAGCGCGAGTTTTACTTTAGCAGTTTGAAAAGAATAATATTTATTCTCAGAAAATTTTCTGAATTAACATGCAATGTTAAATATGATTTTGTTTCCAATAATTTAACAAGTATATCCTAACAGCGAGAAATATTTTATTTATAATTCTAAAATTATAAAAGGTAGAATAATGATATCGTTAAATTTAAGTGGCTCAATAATATAGCAATATATTGCATAAAAGTAAAGGCACATGTATGGAAATATAGAGAGTCTTAAACAAACACCCGCAACATAGTGTCGACTAATGCAATATTCTAAACTGCTACCAAGAACGTATTGTTCTAGTCACTGTAAATCGTTGCCCATTCTGCCTTCAAAGCCCTAATGCATAGTACCATTATTTAACTGTCCGAATATTCCTATGGTTAAGACGGGCCGAGGTAATATAGTCGTAATACACTCATTAATTATTGTGGTAATTTCGGAAAAACATGTATAAGAAGATAAATCAGAATATGTGGAAAACAGGAAAAATTAAAATATTCGGCTATGCCTTTCACCGTCTTAACGAAAAATAAAGTTTTCGCATTAAAATATGTTTTCGTTCTTTCACATTTATAAATACTTAATACTGCATATATTTATATTATTATTTTTTCGTTTTTGATCATTATTAATTTATTTCTCTCGGACAAAAATTGTGGAAATTACAAACGGAATGATAAAATAAAAAATAAAAAACTCTTATACTTAAATTTATCATTTTAGTTCCGTTTAAGAGTATTAAAAAAGGCAAAAAAGTAAACAGTCTTTAAATGATTACCCTTTCTATAATATAAAATCTACACATGTATGTCTTTTTTAAATTATCTTTTTAACATGCAATTTCACAAATTTTAAAGATTAGATAAAGTCTTGATTAATAAATAAAAAACAAAAATAAATAAGTAAATTAAATTGCATAATTTTATTTATGAAAAAATTATTCGTTGATCATATTTAAAGACGTATTAAAACAAATGTATGCTTGATAAAGGTTTATTATTTTTTCTAAGGGAATTTTACATACAAAAAGTTAGTAAACGTTTATCAAACATACATTATTTTTTGTGAATACGGATGTTTAAATATAATAGCTATAGAAAAATTATCATAAATTTTGTTTATTATAATTTTTATAAAAATGTTTATTAATGTTACGTATTTTTTTACTTTAGAAAATTGAAATGTTGAAAAAATGTAACCCACATAACTTAAAAAGCATTTTATGAAAATATAAATATTCATTAACTATATATAAAGCTGTATTTAAGAATGTAATAAGCACAAAATATTGTTTGTACTATGATTTGTTTTGATTTTAGAATGGGTTTTGTGTGCACGTACTAAGAAAATTATACAATATAATTAAAATGATTCACTTATTTTTGAAATAAGAAAAAAATGTTTAATATAACTATACTATAAACATATATATATATATATACTACAATAATTATTGCACTAAAAGTAAAACTAAAAACAACATCTAATATTAAAATATATTGAAAGAAACGTGACAGATATATCATAATAAAAAACAATCTTTAATGATAAACAACCGAGGAAAATTGCAAATATTTACAAAAAAGTAATATTAAAACATTTGTTTCTGAAATTAAATTTAAAAATTCTCTCAAGTAATATGAAATCATTTAGTTTGCCCATGACTGAATCTAACAAGAATAATGTGTATTATATAAAACAGAAAAACAGCAGTCAAACAGAAATAAATATTAAAACATGGACACATAGAGAAGAATAGTGACGACGAATCTCTAAAAGATAAGAAAATAAAAATTAAAAGAAAAAAGTCGCTGTACAAAGCTGATGCAATCCAAACATTACGCATCATTTTTTAAGTGTGTGCTTTGAATAACAATAAAAAAATGTCATAGACGCTATATAGACGATCAATGTTTTAACAATTCAAATAATTTAGGAAGATGAAGGTGTCCAAAATGAGAGCTATTATGGGGGTTACAAATTGTCAGAGACTGACATCTTTTTACACAAAATGTCCTTGACCATTGACAGCAGCAGAAGAAATCGTATTTGTATAATATTCAATAAATTTTCTTGAAGGATGATGTAGGTAGGGATTAATACAAGTATATGTACATAAATCACACCATGTATACATACAAGTTTACACGCCCATTTTTACTAAGGATTTCATCACAAATTTTTATAAACTTACCTGACATCTGCAAACTATGTCCACATCAGAGGCTAACATATCAACAACTTTGCCTTTACCCTCATCACCCCATTGGGCACCCAAGACAACATCGACTTTTGATTTGTACATATTCAAACGTCCCTGATGTAATTGCTCGTAGTGATTCCCATTCACTACACTATTTACAGCTGTTGTTTCCATATTAGTTTGCGTCGTAGTCTTTTTTGCACTTGTTGGAATTTAACAATTTTACTTTTTTTAAAACAATCACTCAAATACACAGTTTGTTGGTTAGTATTTTTTACTTTGTACTCTTATTCTATAGTTTTTTTAGTTAATTCCGTTAAGTTCTTACAAAACAAAATGCGCGTTATTAGCGGACCATTCGTTCCAATTGTGTTAACCGACCGCCAGGCAAGAGAAAACCGTCTCCACTCGTCACAAGTAAAACTTGTAAAGAAATTCACTCGAGCAAATGAATGACAGGAAAGCACATTTTTTTATTTTTTTCATTTAATTCGTTGATCTAAATTGGCATAGAATGTTAAATCAAAACGGAGGACGATGATAAATGTCAAAAGAATTACCAGAAACTGCACGTGCGCGTTATAAAAAAATTTTATTTTTGAGAAACAATAGTGTGACTCAAATATCATAGAACATAACAAAGCTTTGAATTTTGATAACAGGAAGACCTGAAAAAATTATATCGAAAACGTATGTCTATAAAAATATATGTCTATACTTTATATCGGTATTTTATTTGTAAACAAAGTACTTTTGACAATTTACGAAAAAGTTATTGTTAAAAAAGTAATAAAAACATATAATAAAAGTAATAAAAGCATATAATTAAAAAAGTTTTTTAATATAAACATTAATATGAACAATATTAATATGAAGAATATTAAGTAAATACTTTTTTTCGTTTTTGAATTCGTGGTTATTCATTATTTTATAGAAAATATAAAATTTTTTCAATGTAAAATTAATTTGTATTCTTATTTAAAATAAATAATTTTCTACAGCCACGGTTTTTTTTTTATTTCCAATCGCTTATAGTTTCTGGAAAATATTCATTAAGATGAAGATATTTGTTTCGTTTTTACATTTTTATAAAATAATGCGTATTTTTACTTAAAGTATTTTATAGTTTTAAATGTATGATATATTTTATACCACTTTGAAACATAAACATAAAAAACAGCGGTACTCATTAACCTCCATAAGTCATTTAAAATCGTAAATATTTCCTATTCTATATAATTAAAAGCTGTTAATGGTACATTTATAAAAATAAAAATGTTTTGTGAATATATTTCTTTTTAATAAATTTGTAATTTTAAGAGCTCATTTACATTGGGGATTTCCCTTAAAAAGAAGCAAGTGGGGTAAGAAAAGTTGCAGGTCATCGCAAAGCTATTTATTTTTAATTTGTTGTTTTTTGTCAAACATTTTTTAAAAAAATTCACAATAGAACATTATGTGTGTAAATGTAGAGGGATTTTTAAACAACTTTAAAACAAAATATAAACAATCCCTGCGAAAATCCCCAATGTAAATAGGCTCTAAGTGAAAAAAAAGTATTTTTTTGTGGATTTTTCTTTTTCTTAATAGCCGGCCGGAGGGATTTTTTACTTTTTGGTATATCTGAAAGCGGCTTCGCTGACGTAATTCTTTTTTCTTACTCAATTTTTTTATAACAAAAATCATAATAAGAGTACAATTTTTATCGATATCACATGGAATATTATATATTAGGTTGCAAATCTTAGGAAGTAAAAATACTAATCCGATTGTTTATTGCTGTAGTTCATATTATGCAATTTTCTAGAAGGAAATTAAATCATCTCCTAAAACATCCCTGTAACAGAATTAAAAACGGAAACCCTATCTACCAAATACGTTTGAAAACTACAATGTAATTGGTTCCACACGAGGCTTATGTACCGTATATATTAGACTTTTTCTTCTTCGCACATGAACAAAACGTCGGCAGAACATTTGTCGAACAAATCATAATTTTTTGTTTGCCGACGGTGTCACTTAGATACTTTTACATTCAACAGCTCTTCTTCCGCATACAAAATGACGTTTGATGTCAGACATGGTTGCTCGAACAACAAACAGGAACATGTTGGGTCCACACTATCCAAATGCATGTGCGCACAAAATTTTGTTCATTGCTCGAAGACAACAATTCCTTATATTTTATTAGTGTAAAACTTCTGCACACAATGTCAAAATACAATGAAGAAAAAATGAGAGAATAAAGGAGAGGAAGAGTAAAATACTCAGAAAAAAATTTACATGAGAATACAAAAACAATTACAGTACCGCGAGGTTTTTGCAGATGTGCGAGTACTTTGTAATTATACTATGATTATACCATAGTATAATTAGAAAGTATACTCGTAAGAACAGCTGTTTTACAATTTTTTCATCGACGCACTTCGCGTTACTGTTCTCTCATTTTGACAGTAATCCGAGGTGTATCAATGAAAAAATTGTAAAACAGCTGTTCTTACGAGTATACTTTCTAATTATACTACAAATTATGCTATGGATTATGACAGTTTGAAATAGTGCTGCCAGATTTAATATTTTCCAGTTTGAAATTTATATTTCAAATATATTATTTTCTAATTCTAGAGATAAAAAATAATAAAATGTAAAAAAATTCGTAGTTCTATTTTGAACTTACGTAATTTGGTTCCCGAACTTTTGAACAACTGATCAAAACTATACGTATTTAAATTTATTATCTTAGGGTTCATATTTTAAAAATTTAACGAAAATCATCTGCTTGTTCAAATTATATGTCAAATTTATTATCCTTAGCAAACACAAATTTACAAGAAAAAATGTAAAAGATTCTTTTAATACGTCTTTTAAATAGCTAGTTAAAAGCAACAAAAAATCCTAACACAAATAAAAGAAAAAAATCATATAATAAATATGTCGTAAAAAACTTAATAATAATTTCAATTTATTTAAAATAAAGGATGTATTGGTATGTAATTACATTTGTTAATGTACCTTTATATTCATTAAATTTTACCCAATAAATGACTGCACATTTTAATAAAACGTTCAAAAACGAAATTTTAACCACTAGAATAAAAACAAACATATATAATACGAAACTACAGTTGAAATTTCATATAGGATGAAAGATACACTCTTATAAAGATATCATATATCAATTCTAAAGTATTTGTTTAAACTTACCAATTAAATAGTGCAATTTGTTTTATTCATTTTTTTTAAATACTTCCCACTCTTTCCCTTCGTTTTCAAAAAAAAAATAAATAAATAAATAAATAAATAAATAAATAAATAAATAAATAAATAAATCAACACACAAATTTATCCATGGATTTATTGAATTATTTTATTTCATTTTTCAAAATATTAATACATTGCCTGAAAAGACATTAATATACAAATATATTTACTTATAAAAAAAAACTTACCAATCAGATGTTGTTTTAAAAACTTGATGAGCTATTTCATACTTATTACAATAGTTTTGAAGTGCAATTTAAATGGTTATTATTAGTAAAGTTCCTTTCATTGCATAATAGAAAACATTTCGGCCTTGATCAAATTTATGTTGATCCTCTCTTCTGCTGCTGTACTTTTTCCTTAGGTTCAAAATATGTTCAAATTTTCTAAATTATAAATCATTCTTACTTAGCTTAATTTTACATAAATGTATAAACAGTTATATTTTTCAGTAGTTTGGCTTAAGTATGTGATGTACTTATTAACATTTTTTTAACTATATTATATGAATTAATTCACAAATTTTTTTAGATGACGTTCCAAAAATAAAGCAAAATCAAAAATTGAAAAAATATAAGTAAAGCTGTTTTTATTATAGGGAAAAATATTACCTGGTGAAAAATAACAAAATAAAAATTATTTGAATCTTATTTTTTTAATTAAAAATCTAAATTTTTTCGCAGTCTCAAAAATAAGATAAATCTTCACATATGTCAACCCAATCATATTAGCAATAAATTTATTTAATATGGAAAAAATCTTTTTGGAGAATTTTCCCCTTACGCCGTTTATGTACTGCATGCATACAATAACAGAATGGGTAATAGCGATTTTTTGAACATTTTTTGTTTCATCATTTATTTTTTGGAACCATACAATTTACTTTACATTCAAACAGAAAAAGGACGAAGTTCACACATAACATTTTTTTCGATTCATTGTTTTTAAAAAAGGGAGGAAGGAATAAAAGCATTGATATTATATTTGCCTTTCTCACCTTGGAATTTAAAAATATAGCATAAAAAATTGCTATATGTAACCCGACTAAAACTAGTAAACATTCATATATGTATGTATGTAAGTATGTAAGTTATATTTTCTCAAATTTATATCAAATTTTATTATCAAACCTAAAAATAACTTTAAAAATTGTACGCTCTTAACTTGACATCAAACGTTTTTATAAAATTTTTCATAAATCTTAAAACAAGTTAAAGATTAAAATGTGTTTTCTCAATTTGATATCAAATTATTTAAGAATCTTATAAATATTTGTAAACAAAATTAAAAATTAAAATTTAAATTATTATTAAAATTTAAATTATTCAATTTAAATTATTAGTTTGAAAAGTAAATAAATATTTACACGAACTTTAAGCAGCGGATATTTGGAAATAATTTTTGAGTTAATTTTCCTTAAATCCACATTATCATAATCCACATTTGAAAAATGATTGAGAATTTCATTTGATGATTTTATAATTTTCTCAATTTGAAAATTAATTCCCTTTTTTGTTGAGAATGCTATTATTTTCAAGTTATTTTCAAAGCGTTCTCAAACGTTTGAGTATTGAGATAGGGGTTGATTTCAAATCATTCTCAATTTGACATCACACCTTTACGTTTGATGGATATGTATGTATGTATCAAACTAGAGTCCGTCCCTTACAGTCTTCAAAAATGTATTCATTAAAAATATTTACAAATATTATGTTTACAGTAATATTGATGTCAAATGAAACATAAGAATTCCTAGAATATAAAAGCGTTTTTTATTTATGTTTATATGTAGCAGTACAAAATTTTCAGAATTTTGCTACAGTATATATTTAATGAACTATAATTAGTGTTAAATTTTCGAAAATATTTTCTATTTTTTTGCACTGTAGCATTTAAATTATATGGAGGGATGCGTAGCTTTCATTTAAAATGCAATGGTTCGATATCATTTTTATTCGTATTTTTTCTTTAAGTGTGAGAATGCAAAAATAGTAAATACCTAGGAAAAATTTTAGAACATGTTCTAAAATTATTACTTCTAGAACTAGTGTAAACAGAACCACTTCAGATTCTTTAATAACATTCGCAGAACTAGTGGTATCACAAACAATACTGACACTAATGGAGTAGAACTTTATTGTGTTTCTAAATTCGTTTTAAGGGATATTTTTAAGAACTATTGCTTAAGAATTAATTTTGTATGATTTCTACATCACTTCTAAGAACAAATTACCGGTTTCGAATAACTTCCTAGAANNTCTCAATTTGAAAATTAATTCCCTTTTTTGTTGAGAATGCTATTATTTTCAAGTTATTTACAGAATTAAATTTACAGAATTAAATTTGTTTAAGAAGTGGGCTTTAGAAAATAGCCCATTAGAATAAAAGATAAAAACAAGTTGTGAAACCGTTACGTAACGCTTCTATAGAACAAGTTCTAAATGCGAAAATTTCGACCAAAAATCATTGATGAAAGAACTAGTTCTAGAACCGTTCCACAGAATGGGTACTAGCTAGGTAACACTTCCAAAGAACTAGTTCTGGAGGTGACAATTTCAAGCAAAAATCATTGGTCGTAACGCCAAAGTTGAACAAGTACAGGCTGTTTTTATGGGTTCTGGAACTAGTTGTAGAACTAATACAATTTTTCCTGGGTAATTAAATTTTCAAAGGGATATTTTTTAATTTTCTGAAATAAAAAAATATTTTTATATTGCATGAATTTTTAGGTTTTGTATTCGTAAATATGTACGTTTTTTAATTTTAATTATTCAAAAGTGTAAGTACTTTTAAGGAAAAATGTTATATCGTGAAGAAGAACTGAATTCTCTAGTTGTCTCTAGGTCTATGTGGTCTCTAGTTGCATGCAGTTATATTCTTTTCATGTTGGAAAATGGCTATGATATGGTTTTAGAACCCACCGCCAAAGTATTTGCATGAGTTGTTTACTACATTTTTTATAATTAAAATCTTGTTTATCAAAAATTAATAAAAGTTGAGAAATCAATTGGAAAATACGTTAAAATTACTTTGAGTTAACTTTTTACACTAAATATTTCATAAGCTTAAATTATATGAATTTTCAGAATGTGTCGTGGAATACATTATAGTGACAGTGATGGAAGTGATGGACTAAAAATAACTCCTTTGTGTCATCAAGTAGCCTTAAAATATGTTACACTAACAAGTTGTATGGTAAGAAATAGGTTTAAAACATAGATGCCCATGACTAAACTGTAGTTGTGTTAGTAAAAAAATGCATTTAAAAATATGATATGAGAATTATACACAAAATGCATCATCTTTTACGGTTAAAAAGGAAATACTAAACCATCAGTAAATAACACAAATAATACTTATTGAAACTTCATTTTCATTCATATATAATATTGTGAACATTATTTAAAAATAATGCTTAACTGCAAAGGTTCAAGTTAGTTTCCTTACATAATGTAAAATTTTTTGGGGGGTCTGTTTGGTCCCTCAAAATTAACATTGCACAATTCTCTACTACGCCTATACCTAATTTCATGCAAATCCAACCAGCCGATCAGAAGCACTATAGTGAAAAAAATGATGTTTAACTAATTGTCATTAAATTTCTTCACTACCACGATAAAATTTTTAGTGATAGTATAATTTTTTTTTTACTAAATTTAGTGGCAGTAAGTAAATTTGCGCTATACTCAATAGTGCGAAGTCTGAATTCATTACAAATAAGCTGCAATTAACATTATTTTATTAATTTTTAAAATATATGTGGTCAATAAACTTTTCGCATAAAACATTAAGATGTGAACAAACTTTAGAAATTATTAAATTTAAAATCATTTTAGAACAACAATACATAATTTACAATTTTTATTACTGTGCTTTATCAATATATATAAAAGAGCAACATTACACTATCCCAGTAGGATAAACCATGCCTAAAGTTAGGGAAATGACATTTAGAATAAAGTTTAAATAACATTAGAATTTCTTTCAATTTAGTGAAGAATTTTTAAATTTCGATAACTTTAGTGATGTTTGTTGGACTATGCTTGAGTTAAAAAATTTTATATCACCAATAATTTTTAGTGCAAAATTTTACTATTCTTAGTTAGGCTGATATTATTTAATTCACTATTAAAAAGAAAATATTGTAGTTATTGTGCACTATAACTATGTATTAGAAGAAATTGCAACTCTGAGAAATGTATCGTAATCGATATTTTCGAAATTCGTATTTTGACAAAAATCTTTAAATTTGAACTATTTACATAATCTGTCAAAATTTCATCGACGTATCAAGTGTATTGTCAGATTTATAGCGAAAGTAATTTTATCTTAAGTGAAAATTTTCATACAAATATCAATGTGTAAACAATCAATAAAATGCTTCTCCTATAAAGTTTTGTATTCTTCACTTACGTTATATTCGCGGTTAAGGCTCGATATATATGTATATATTAAATTTCAAGTTTATAAAAGCAAATTTCGCTTAATTAAAATTTGTTTTTATACATGATCAGGCACTGTTACATTTTAATGTGTTTACTGCAATAAAGAAATTAATTAAAAATAATATATAAAATACTTAAAATTAAATTAGGTATAGTTTTTTAATCATTTTAGAATATATAAATATAAATACACTCACAAGGGGACTGATCATATAATTAAATTGGTGTAAACTACTAAAGAAAAACTTATCATTCTTCATGTTTTATTATTTTTTAAATTAGAAAGAAATCAGAATAAAGATACGATTATAATTAAAAACTTGGTACACAAAAAATATGTAAATTTTTTACATTCAAAACAATTACTCCCTCAAAATTATTTTTTAAAACTTGTTTTGTCCAATTGTCCAAATTTTATCTTTTAAACATATTTTTTTAAAGATATATTTATGTTAAAACATCTCATATCAAAAATAAAAATGATTAGTTTTTTTTAATGATTGGAATCAAATGAAAGAATTATACATACATTTTTTTTTTTTTTTGATTATATAAATTATAATCCAAGTGATTTGTTTTTATTCATTATTTTTTTCTTGTTTTCTATATATCCGAAGATTTGTTTTTTGGATAATATCTGTTTATAAATAAACTTATATATTCTACTAAAATTAAAGATGCTTAAGAGCCTAAAAAGCAGGGTTCATTAAAAAAATAAAAACAAAGTTACACACAAATGCTCATTTTCATAATTGCTAGAAGGTAGGGTAACATCAATTTAAATATTATTCTCAACACAGTCTGTGTTTCAAAGCGTTTGCTGTGTTTCATTCCTTGTATCTCTCTACCAAAATGATAGACAGACATTCCTTAAAAAATTAAGTTTTTTTTCTGAATAAAACTTGATGTTATTGAAAAGCCTGCCTGCCTGCCTGAGCCTAGCGTATTTCTCTTCCTTGCTTTGTTTTTCCTGCCTCTCTTTTTGTCTGATAGTTTTTTTGCTCTATTTTTTACCTATTTGCGAAGGAGGAAAAAAATTTGTAAATTTTTTGATTAGCATTAAAAATTAAAACATAATTTGAAATCATTTTCAGCGTTTTGAAGATATATTATAATATAGTACAACAGAGCGCTGACAAAAACATATCGTTTGACTGCGAAATGACATCTGCGATATAACGTATTCTTCCTACTTACTTTGTAAAAAAATCATTGACGATTATATTTTTTAACAATCGCTGAAGAAAGATTTTGCAAAATAAGGTAGGCTATTATTGTAAAAGTTCAATTACATGGACCAGAATAATATTGGCAACTCATTGAGGTCCTTCACTGACTTAAAATTGTATTTTCTTTTATCATATTTCAATTTAATACAAGACAAAACAGTTTGAGAATTATTACAAATTCACACTTTTTAGCTGCTCAATTTTTGCTAATTAATTCCGAATTTAATATCAAATATTAACGGTAAATAAATAATTTTCGGTACCATGTAATTTTAGACGTTCACAATATATACAATGTCATTTCATATAGTTTTAAAAATTTTTAGCACTTACCTTATAATTAATATCTTCGATTGCCACCACCACCACCGCTTCCCATGTTACCAACACCGTTTGCACCACCACTGTTGTAGTTATTGCCACCGAAACCACCACCCTGATTACCTCCTGTAAATATTTGATATTAAGAAATTTCAAAAACAATAAAATTAAGCTTTTTTTTGGGTTAAACTTACCCTTATTAAAACCGTATGGGGCAGGGCGATTGCCGCCGAAATTATTACGTTTAGGACCGCCGCCGTAACTTTGTTGGTTATCATTGCTGAAATTATTGTTTCCACCACCACTGCTTCCGTTGGCTTGAGGACCACCAAAACCTCCACCATTGTTCCAACCACCATCGTTTCCACCACCATTATTCCAAGGACCTCCTGATGACTGTTTATTCCATCCGCCAGCTCCACCACCTTGGCCGCCACCATAGTTATCATTATTGTTAAAATTATTACTGTTCCAATTACCGCCGTTTTGACGATTACCTCCCCAACCACCTCCATTTTGGTTACCACGATCATTCCGGCCACCACCGTGACCAAAACCACCACCGCGTCCACCGCCACCACCACGACCCCCATCCATATCCTGTTTAACAATAGCTTTATTCACGTCCAAAGTCTTATTTTTAATAGTATGATCCTTTTGCAAGATAATCTTGTCCACGGGATCGTAATCATCAAATTCGACAAAAGCAAAACCACGCTTTTTGCCAGTATTTTTGTCCATTACAATATTGATACCTAAAATGTTACCAAAGTCTTTAAAATATTCACGTAAACATTCCTCATCATGATCATCGCGCAGACCGCCAACAAAAAGTTTCTTAAGACTGGCGCTGGCATTAGGATTATCAATTTCTTGACGTGGTACCGCACGTTTGGGTTCGACAGTGCGACCATCGATTTTGTGAGGACGCGCGTTTTGGGCATTATCAATCATATACGACTGTGAATAAGTTATAAAGCCAAAACCACGAGAGCGTTTTGTCTTCGGATCTTTCATGACAACGACATCAACAATATTTCCCCACTTTTCGAAATATTCCTTTAAACCTTCGTCAGTGGTACGATAATCTAAACCACCAATAAACAATTTACGCAATTGCTCGGGCTCGTTGATGGGCTGAAATGAAAAAATCAAACCTTAGTAGCTTATTTTTACTCTTAAAGAATAAGAACTCAAGTACAGTTATCAAAGTTTGGTGCATAACATGATAATTTCGATTGCATTGTTAAACAAAGAATTTCTTGCAAAAATTAAAATTCATATCGTTATACTATGTATGAATGCCAGTAAATAATTTGTAAAAATTTGGTAAACATTATTTTTAACTTATTATATACAAGCGCACTAACAAGCCGCCATTTTGTTATTTCTTCCAAATTTGATATACACAATTTGAGTGAAAAATTATTTGCACCTTAAATAAGACAATTTAATCTGCAAATCTTGACTACTTTTAAATAATTATTTTAATGTTTTCTTTTAACAAAATGTGTATGTATAATTTGATATTTTACAGCATACATACTACATAAAAAACATACCTCATCATCGTAATCGTTGTTTCCATTTTCAGCTTTCACGGACATTTTAAAAGTTTTTTTTGAGAATTATAAATAAAGCGGCTTCTTTTTATTTTTTAAATATTATACACTTTTAAATTACTACTTTTTTTTATTTTATTTAATTAATTAGTTAAGAGAAAATAAAATGCAATCAATTCGGGTCGACTTTCCTCAACGAATTGATGCAACGGGTTCGGTTTTTTGATATATGTATGTATATGTTTTGTTTATGTTTGCAGTCAGAGACCTGCGCCCAACGATTTTATCGGCGGCGGTGGCTGTTCTAAGAATTTTTGGCGGCGTCTCAAAATCTGCTGTTAGCCGACTGAGAGGTAAACATAACTTATTATTTCCTAGTTTTCATATCGTCCACGTCCTTTAGAACATAATTTATAAGTATTTTCTATAGAGACTGGACACTTAACAAAATCAAATATATTGACACTTATTTTAAGACATAAAAAAAGTCGTACTATATAAGTTGTTAGGTACTTTTTTACCTCCCAAACCCAAAATCTTAAATATTTCATATTCTAGTCGGCGGAGGGTCTTTTAACTCTGTGGTATGTCTAAAAGCGGCTTCGATAACGTAATTCTTCCTTTTTACACAACTTTTTTAACAAACAGATTTTTAAGGCGTCCTATAACTTCGAAAGTCCTATAAAAATTACGTAACATAAAATATTTAACATTAATACTAACATCATGTCAATGATAAATGAAGATCGTTCAATTTGATGTTAATATTAATTTTTAATTTTTAATTTTTTTTTTGATGTTTAAACCTGGTTCTTTTAGCATTTGCTTTAACAACCGTGTTTAAAAACCGAAAAAAATAACATTAACATCAAATTGAACAATCTACATTTATCAGTAACATAATGTTGGTGTTAAATATTTTATGTTATGTGAAGACGACTAGTTATGTATGTGTAGACGGTATGTAAAAACTTTGGCTTGATAATGCTTGATAAAAGACGCCATCTTGATTTTTGTTGGTATTTTTTGCATGGGTTATTATAATATACATACGTTTCTCCTGTTATATTTTTGCCGCATTTTTTTACATATTTTTGCTTTCTGCTCATAGCATTTTGAAAAGAAATTGTTGTTTTTTGTACATTTATTTTTCGTTGAATTTATTATTTACATAAATTAGAAGATCACGTCTTTATAGGTAGCAAAACTAAACTTCTTCGTAGAACTGTTGGTCATTTGTCGT
>MINK01176819.1:0-13545 GCA_001735545.1 Phormia regina | reverse complement strand
GGCATAGGTTAGAATAAAGTCGACATTTTAACCAGAAAAGAAAACGCTATTAGCAATAGTATCAATTTACAATTGGCCAAAGGTCTAATATATGACCCCTCCCCGAATTATGTTGAATATACATGATAGTGTAGGGTATGATATGGTATGCGAAAGATAATATTTCTATCTCGTTTTTTAGATATATGTATATGTGATAATATTAGCTTTGTATTAGAGGTATCACTCGCCCAATAGCAAATTTATAATTTTTACATAGTGTCCTAATCGGACATCCGGTTCGAAGGACCATTAACAAGATAACATGTATTTTCTGTGCAACTAAAAATTTCATCATCATTCGTTTTGTCTTATCTATTAGGGTTTCGTTGAGACCTAAACAACAATTTTGAACTGAAGTAGCGCTTGCTCACCATCACAAAATCTAGTTTACAAATTTGTATAAAGAATTCTGTTACAGAGAAAATTATTTATTTAAAAAATTTTGTCATCACGTCTGATAACAATCCTGGAAATAAATAAATAAATGCGTTTCACATTTTAAAGTACGAATGAATTTCTTGAATTTAAAAACTATTTGCATATAAAAGATAAATCCCTCATCCTCGAAACCGAATTTATAAAATTCCTAATCCTTGGATTTGCAAAAAACCGGTACCGTTTGGCATCCCCATACTACTGACAAACGAAATAATTGAAATTTATAATAAAAAATTAATGTTATAATTTTTATAACAACATCTTAAATATTTTTTTTTTAAATCTTGTATCTAATTTGTACAAAAAATTAATTGCTCTTTAATTTTAAACGTGTTAAACGTTTATTGATCATATTGCAAAAAAAAAAAACAATTTATCAAAACAAAAATGAAATAAATAGCCATAAGGCAAAATTAAATAAGATAACTAAAGATATAAAATTTAATTTATGGGGGACACGTTGTCACAAGAAAAAAACTAAAGATGATTATGCATATTTTGAAATACATTAACCCCGTTTTAAATAAATCAAAATGTCAAAGGTCAAGTATTAAACATAAATCAATCAATAGTGATAATTAATTTTAATTTCAAACAAATAATAAACATTTATATTTTTTTAATGATTTGTAAAAAAAATCTTCCTAGAACTTTATTTACTTTGATTTATTAATTTAAAAATTTAATTTATTCTTATATCTTACATCCACGGGGAGGGAAAAAAAAGGAAATTTCCCTCTCCAAAATGAAAAATCTGAATGAAGAATGAGTCCTAAATCAGGAAATTTTAGGAAATAGTTATTAAAATCATACTATTTTCCTCCCCCAAAAGTTTTGGCTAGATCCGCGCCTGATCTTATATCATTCTATGAATACCCTTAATATTTAATTAAATGTTTAAATTATTATCTTAAACAAAAAATTACAAAAAAAAAAAGAAATAAATAATTTATACAAATTTTTGGCATCATTTAACTTTACTACGTTCAGCAACAACAACAACAACAATAAGTATTAAAAGAAAAATTTACAATACAAAGCCCCAACACATAAAGCAACAACAACAATAAAAAATACATCCATCCCACACTTTAAGAATTAATCGAAAATGGTGTTGGTTTGTCAGTCGTCAATGGTGTGGTTTAGCTTATGATGATGAGTGTATATCTTCTTCTTATTAGTACTGTTGTTGTTTTTATTGCTTTTATTGTTTATTATGCGTCATTCTTAATAATATTAATATTTTTATTTTCTGTAAAATTTTTGGAAATATAAAAAATATTGTGTTGGATCAATAGAACCGAACAAAATGTAATTTGTTGAATGATTTTTTAAAAATCCATAAAATTATTATTTTTTTGTTTTTATTTTCTTTTATTCTTAACATTCTTGGATTTTTGTTCTTTTAATATATATATATTTTTTTCTTTTTGGAACAACAAGTGACCTCTGTTTTTTATATATTTATAATATTTTTATATATTTTTACAATATTTCATTTTTGTTTTTGTTTTTTAATTTTAGCAAAAATTCAAGTTTTATTTTAATTTGTAGATTTTACTAAAACTTATATGATGTAATCCTCCTTCAAAATAATTTTTAAGTTATTTGTATTTTTTAATTTTATGATATAAATTAGTTTTTAATTTTTAATGTTTTTTGCCACTGTTTAATAATAAATATAAAACTCAAGTTAGTTGTTAAAAATAAATCGCTTGTAGTTAAAAACAAATATAATAATAATTATGATTATTTTTTCGAGGTTTATAATTGTTTTGGTAATAAAATACAATTTGGTAGAGAGAAACTCGAAATTAATTATAGACACTGAAAAAAAAAATTATGAAGGTTTAACGTAAAAAAATTATTTGAAAAATTATAATTAAAAAGAAGTATTTTATTTAAAAATGTTTAAATTTAAAAAGAAATATTTTTTTATAAAGGTCCATTTGTCCAAATTTTGAATAATTGGGTCATTCCATGTCAAAACGGGCTGCAACCGGATTTGACAAAATAAAATAATTTTATTTAAACATTTTTTTATTTAAAAAAATAATTTTTTTAGAAAATCACTTTTTTATAAAGTCGCACATTGGGTCCATTTGTCTAAATTTTTGATAATAAAAAATGTATTTTATTTAAATTTTTTTTAATTAAAAAATCGCCTTTTTATAATGTCGCACATTGGGTTCATTTGTCTAAAGTTTATTTTATTTCTATTATTCTATTTTATTTTTAATTTAATTAACAAAAAAGAAGTTTTTTAATTAATAAAAAAATAATTTTTTGAGAAAATCACCTTTTTATAACGTCGCACATTGGGTTCAATTGTCTAAAGTTTTCATAATAAAAAATTTATTTTATTTTTTAAAAATCACCATTTTAAAAAGACGCACATTGGGTCCATTTGTCTAAATTTTTGATAGTAAAAAATTTATTTTATTTACAAATTTTTAATTTAATTTTTTTTTTTTTCTTTTGAGAAAATCCCTTTTTTCATAAGACGCACATTGGGTCCATTTGTCTTAATTTTTGATAATAAAAAATTTATATTATTTAAATTCTTTTAATTAAAAAAGGGTTTTCTTAGAAAATCACCTTTTTATAACGTCGCACATTGGGTTCATTTGTCTAAAGTTTTCATAATAAAAAATTTATTTTATNNTTTATTTTTTTAATTTTTTTTTTTTTAAATTAAAAAAAAAAACAGAAGTTTTTTTTTTTGAGAAAACGTTTTTATAAAGTCGCACATTGGGTTCAATTGTCTAAAGTTTTCATAATAAAAAATTTATTTTATTTAACAATTTTTTTTCTTTTTTTTTAGAAAATCACCTTTTTAACAAGGCGCACATTGGGTCCATTTGTTGATAATAATTTTTTTTTTTTAATTTAAAAAAATTAAGTTTTTTTAGAAAATCACCTTTTTATAAAGATGCACTTTGGCTCCATCTGTCTAAATTTTTTTTCTGGCGGACGTCTCTTAGAATGTTAGACTGATTTCAATGAAAGAAGTCAATTTTTAAAAGACGCTTTTCCCGAATTAATATTTTAGGTATTTTGGCGAAAGAAGTGCGAGTTTTTCTAACTTCTCAAATTTTGCAACAAGTTCGTCCATATTGTGTGAAAATTTCAATAGGATATTTGTGTTCGTTTAATGTTTTTTTTTTCTTTCAATTAAATATTAACATTATTTTGCTAAAATTACTTCAAATCTTAAAGGTCATATTATTGAAAAATAATATTTATATTATTTTATTTAATTTTTAAATTTTAACATTTATATTTATTTCAATTTTAATTTATATATATTTATATATTTCTGGTCATTGACTTTTTTTTTCTTATAAAAGATTTTCATACAACACAGTTCAACTTCCAAAACAAGACAAAACAACTGAAAAAACAATATAAAAAAAAAACCATCACAGCAACAATAAACTAAACATAAATGGTAATGACAACTAACTACTATTGTAACAATGAACAAATCAACAATCGAGTGGATATTTTAAAGTGGAATGAAAACATTCACTCAATTCATTGTTGAGATTGTTCATTTACTTAGTTAGTTCACCATTCATTCATTCATTCATTCATTCATACATTCGTTTATTTATCACTAGACAGACTTTGTTGCCATAAAGAAATATTTAATGTAAGTGATTAAAAGAAAAAAAATGTCTTTTGTTATACAAAAAAAAACCTCTCAACATAAAATAAATGTAAAAAAAAATGACACATTTGGACTGACCATGCGTTCATTTTTTTTAATAGTTTTTAACTATTTTTATTATTTAGTTGTAGTTACAAGTTACACTGTTTTTTTATGAATGAGTTAATGAACTTGAAGTGTTAATATGGGTTGGTTTGTTGCTAATGATGATGACGATTATAATTGGTGGTTGGTTTGGTTGTGGTGTCATATGAGTCTTAAAGGTATTCTTGTCTGGTTTATTATTATTTATTATTTTATTTTTAATATGTAATAATAAAATAAAATTGCGTTGGTGTAACAACATGTTATTTAATATTTATTATTATTATTTATTTGTATTTTTGCTATTTTCTTTGCTCGCTTAGTGTGTTTTGTTGTTAATTTTCATTGTTTTTGTTTTAAATACCTTAAGATTATTGATTTTGTTTAACTATTTGAAAGAAACATGTTGTTTTTGTAGTATTCATTCATTCATTTGTTTTTTATTATTGTTTTTTACTATTGCTGTTGTTAACCCCTATTAGGGGGTCTCACAGTCATTTGTTAAGTCAAGCATAATAAAACGTCTTATAATTAATAGATTTTAACTAGTATTGCATAATTTGTTTTCTTATTGGTTATGCGTAGAAAAAAACTAAAGGAAAAATAAAAAAAATGTAATGTCTTTTAATTTTTGTTAGCATTTATTTTAAATGTCTAATAGTAAATTGAAACTAAGACCTGTGTACATAGGAACTAATGTAAGCAGAGAAATAAGTGGGAATTTTTCAACTTTAAAAACTTTACTTTATTACATTGTCTAGGGTCTAGACTATAGTTTAGTATTTAGTCTAGCCTATAGTCTAGACTATAATATAAACTATACTGTATAATCTAGACAAAAGTCTAGCCTATAATATAGGATATATTATAGGTTATAGTCTATTCGTTAATCTAGATTAGTTATAATCTAGAATATAGTACATTTTACAGCCCATACTATAGTCCAGTTTATACACGAGAATATAGTCCAGACTATAAAATATATTATAGTTCCGTCTATAATATATTTTATAATCTAGTCTATAGACTAGGCTATAATAAGATTATATTCTAAACTGTTATCTAAACAATAGTCAAATCTATAATACAGACTGTTGTATAGACTATTATAATCAGGGCTAAAGTTTAGACTATAATCTGGACTAAAGTCTAGACTATAATCTAAACTAAAGTCTAGTTTATAATCAGGACTAAAGTCTAGGCTATAATCTAGACTAGAATATAGTCTAGATTGTAAACTAGACTATAGTCTATACCATAATATATCGTCTATATATTATAGACTAGACTTTAGTTTAGATTATAGTCTAAACTTTAGTCTACATTATAGACAAGACTCTAGTCTAAATTATAGTATAGACTTTAGTCTAGATTATAGTCTAGTAATTGGTCTAGATTAGACCTTAGACTAGATTATAGTCTAGACTTTAGTCTATATTATAATGTAGACTATAGTTTAGTTCTTCAAATCAAGTGCATTTGAATACCACGTGTTCAGCATCCTCTATATCTAAACATGTTGGGTAGTTTGGAGAGTCATCATGGCCGAACTTAAATAAGTAGCTTCGGTAGCCACCGTGACCTGTCAGGAACTGAGTAAGGTAATAGCCATTTCCTTATGTCCGAGATCAACCAAAACGTCCATCGTCCTTTTTGTGAGCCTTCCCATCTTCGTTGCCAATTCTTCAAAGGGCTATTTCGCTCCATCAACTTTTTTTCACGCCTGTTTCCTTCGGCATCTGTTCGTGTTGTAATATATACTTTATAGATTTCGTCGGCGTCCATATCCAAGGGAATTATTCCAGCAATTACCCTTACTGCTTCCTGAGATATTTTTTTGTATCCACAACAAACTCTTGGACAGCTCTGTCGAAATAGTGACAACACATTTTCTTTGGGAGGTACTTCTAATGAATCTTGCCCCATATTGGTGCTCCATATAGCAGTAATGACGTCGTTGCTCTGGAAATGTGTATCCTTCGGCTTTGCCTTGGCCCTCCAATGTTTGGCATAATTATACTAGGCGCATTATGTATCGTTGCCGCTCTTTTGCATGCGTATTACTTGAAGTTAAGTCTTTCGTCGATCATGACTCCCAGGTATTTAATGGATTTTTTGATCTAATGATTGCCTTCCCAACTTTAATATTTATAGACTCTTTCCTCCTCCGACTACTTATTAACACTGCTTCCGTTTTTTAATCTGCGAGCTCCAGTCCCGCTTTTTCCAACCACGTTTCTTTATGCTACGAATGGTATCGTTTGCATACATTTCTACGAATGGTAGCGTGCGCTAACTACGACTGCAGTGTCATCAGCAAATCTGATTATACTAGCTTCCTTAGGTATGGTCAACTCCAATATGCCACTGTACATTATATTCCAGAGGAGTGGTCCTAAAACTGATCCTTGGGGACCCCTGTTGAGGTTGTATAACACTGAGTACCCATATCAGTTTCGTACCAGAGGGACGACATGATGTGTTTCCATCCTGCACTATTAAAAGCATTTTTAATATCTAATGTAATTACTGCGCAGTAGTTTTTATTCGCTCCTTTTCCTGTTATAGCTTCTTCTGCCTTATTTATCACCGTATTTATAGCATCTATAGTCGATCTAACTTTTCGAAATCCATTTTGTCTTTTTGAGAGTCCGTTTGCTCTTTCTACTGCTGGTAGTAATCTGTTGTATATAACCTTCTCCATCCTCTAGGACTTCCCATTTTATAGTATTCATTGCTATAGCCGGTGAAGCAAAAGTANNGGTAAGTAGTCTGTTATATATCACTTTCTCCAAAACCTTTCCATTCGTGTCCAGTAAGCAAATTGGCCGATATGATGATGGCTCTCCAAGAATTTTGTTGGGTTTTGGTATCAAAACTTATTTCTGTTTCTTCCAGGCTTAAAGCTTATTCCTCATAACCACTTTTAGTGCTCTATTTGGTATTCCTTCCGGGCTTGGGGCCTTGTTGTCACCAATCCTCTGAACAGGATTTTTAGTATTTCCATAAGAGGAAATATTCAACCTCTATGGACATTTCTTCGAAACATCAGTAATTTCCTGGTGTGGTTTCTCCATTTGGAAAGAAAAACTTCCACTATTCTCCTAAGAAGTAGTGGCACGTTGATCTTGTGGATTCTTTGGCCTTTTTAGGCGAGAACCATCACTATTCGGTAAGCGTTTCCATGGGTTCAGATCGACTTCTCTGCACAACTGTCTAAAACTATCTTGTTTGCTTCTTTTTATTGCTGCCTGGAGTTCACGACGCGCTTGTTCGTCTCGCCTTCCTCTTTGAAGTTATCGTCTTGCCCTAAGGCAAATCTTCCTAAGTCTCGCTATTTCAGGGTTCCACCAGTAATTTGGTCTTCTGTTAGCAGTTTTTCTTCTTCTTGGCATTGCCGAATCACATGCCTCCTTCAGTGCATCTATGATGTGAGCATATATAACATTGGATGTTTTCATCGGGCTTAGTTGAGCCGAGAGTACTTCTATGAAAGTTTCGGAATGCATTTTTTCCTATGCCCATCCCGTTGTTCGAAATTTTCTTCTAGAGCTCGTGGATGATGTAGTTCCGATTCCAACCGTGAAAATAATCTCCTGATGATCATTATAGTGTTCGCTAACTGACCATGTCAGGTCTCTCGCGAGGGCTGGACTTAAAAATGTTAAGTCGACAACCGAGCTAGTTTCTGGGTAGTTTGCAGAGAACTAGATCCAATTGGGTTAAAGGCTTGCCATGAGTATACGCCCTCTTGCATTCGTAGAGATACATTCCCAGTTTACCGCCCATGAGTTGAAATATCCACTGATTATCTACAAGTTTGTCGATAAAAGTCTAACTCATTCCATTGCAACGTTAGGAGAAGACGTAAGCAACTGTAGAGGTAAATCCGCAAGGTATTCTCAGGAGAGAATAACGGAGTAACGACCCCGTGGACGCCCAGTTATGGCGAGTGGGAGACGCGTGCCAAAATGGTAACAAATTTGCTCAGAGAGTCCTGTAAATGGCGAGAGGTTACCGCGCTAAAAATTCATCCTAGCTTTCTTTTACAAAAAAAAAAAAAATACCTACTGTAAGCTCTATCTCTTAAATTTCTATAGTTTTCAGCTAATAAACTCTTCGCACGAAAAAATATATAAATCAACATAAAAAACTGTCTTACTATAACACGCGACTACAAAGAGGTAAAATGTTTTTCACCAATCATCAATCATCATCGTCATCATACCAAAATATTAAAGGTTGGCACTATTGTCCTGTTTAAAAATTGTTATGTACCGTATAAACGAACTAAAATGTTATTTTAGTTTTTTTATTTTGTAATTTGTAGTAGTTGTTTGCAATTTTTTTTTTTCGTTTGCTCTTTTTTTGTCATTCCTTCTTTAGGGTTTGGTTTAACCTGGCTTAGTAGGTTTCACTTAAAAATCTATAGGATGGCACCTTCCCCTTCTTCTATTCTCCCCCTTCTCCGCTAAAAGATACATTACATTTTATAACAACAATTACAACAAGCACAACGAGAATATATATAGTTAAATAAAACAAATAATAAAGTATACTTCAAGGGATTTAGAGTGAGAAGGAGAATGAACATAAAATGTTTAGATAAGAAATGAAAATGAAATTTTTAAGAAATTTTTAAGGGAATTTAAGAAAAATAAAATCCGAAATAAAATATTAAATTACATGTTTAGACACTTTAAGGATAAATAATGAGTTTTAAATTAATTAAGCTATATTGAAGATGTTAAGTTAAAAATTAAATTTAATTAGAAAAAATAATTTATTTTCTTCTAAAATTAGCTTTAACTTATAATTTTTTTAAATATCCTTTTATTACTCTTTAGTTCTTTTTACTTCAATTAAGTATAAATATTTTTATTGAAAAATGAAATATTTTTATTGACCCACATGAATAAAACTCTTTTTTTTCAATTTTGTTTTATATCCTTTTAGATTTTTTAATCTTGTTTTTCCATCATATATCTTTTTAATTTTTTGTTTTTTAATTTAATTTTGTGTGGCCTTTTTCTATCATAAAAATGGTCCAAATCAAATTGACAATCTTTTAACCAAAAATTGAAATCAACTCTGTTCATTTTATTCTCACTTTAACCGGATTTTTTACTTCCTTTCTATATGTTCAATACATTTTTTTATTCACCAAAATACTTGTTTTTTTTTCTATGATGTTTTGAAAATGAATTAAAATTGGTTGATAACGACAATGTTATGAATCACGGTAAAGCTTTTGGAAAAAAGGTTTGCCAATTCAAAAAATTTAATCTTGTTTTGGGAAGGGTATGAGAAGAGGTGATAAATTGGCTGCATGGGAACGAAAAATGACAATAACAGAGAAGTATTTTGAAAAAAAATAAAAAAAATAAGTTAAAAAATTGTTTTCAATAGAAAACATTTGCTTTTTTCTGAGAAACAAAACATCGTATGCATATGAAATGCATGTTGGAAAAATGTTTGGGGTACAGAAGATAGCGAGGTTAAGGGAGAGAAGTTTTTCAAAAAAGAAAAAATATTTTATTAAAATTTTCATTTACAGACTTTCATTAATTAATCTATTGTCAAAATTATGATTTTTTATTAAATACTACGTTGGATTTCAATGAATAACTACGTTGTTCCAGTGTACATTAATGAAAGGTTTGTTTTTGCGTTTATTTATTTATTTATTTATTTATTTATTTATTTTTTATTTTTATTTATTTATTTTTTATTTTTTATTTTTTATTTATTTACTTATTTATTTTAATTATTACAACTTAAATTCCTATTCTGCCGGAACGTAGTAGTGAAGTATATTGGTGATTGTAAGTGAAACAGCTCATAACCCGACAAACTAGCTCACTATCAATCTAGGCGCATCGGGCAGCCCAAATTCAGTTTTCATTCTTTTTTGTATAGTCCATAATTTACACTTATAATGTGCCCCTTTATTTAATCCCAAAGTATCTTCAATCGTGGGCATGTTTTATTAGTAAATAAAAGAAAAGTAGCTTCAGAATTATAGATATCTTTTGGTGGAATGGTAATGTCCTTCTTCAGTCTATACCATTTTGGTTAATGGTTTAAAATGGCTTTTAGTTCCGGAAAACGTTTTTATAAATATATAATATAATATAATTATTTGATCAAAAACGTACCAACAAAAGACTCACACTTTTCGTACTTTTTATTCGTCCTGAACTGTAATAATCCAATAAATTTATAAATTTGCACTAATATTTAAATATTAAATATTAAATTTAATATGCATTATGTGTCAATAAATATAAAAAATATTTGGTAAAAGAAGTACCAAAACTTTCAAAAGTACAACTTTAAGTCTTCTAAAAATTATCTTTAATTATAAGTATTTAGTAGACTAAAATTAGCCTCAATATCAGATCTTTATGTAGTCTAAAAACTGGCTTTAAGTCGTACGTCTTTAAACTAGTCTAGAAACTATAGAAAATTTAGTGTCTTTGAATGTCTAAAATTAATTTAATTTATAGATTCTATAAGAACGCCTAAAATTATTTTAAAATGATATGATAAGTTAACTATTTGGTGGTTACAAATTTTCGTGTAAATAGATTTTAAATTAGCAAAAAATCGTTTGTTTTGTCATGTTTTTTTTAAATACGGCCCTTATCGCCTGTTTATGACACTGCACTACCAACACCGCATTCACTGTCTTATCAAAAATAAAAGAAAAAGAAGATATCAAAATTGGTCTGTACTTATATTAAATTGTTTTGCTAGAGTGTTATATTGTAGTTACAAATAATCATATTATATATCATTTTAAAGAGAAGTAGGATCTTCTTTAAAATTACCTATTACAGAATTTTACTATTTTTTAAGTTTTTAACATAATTCTCTTAAATAAAACAAAAAAATAAATTAATGTTTTACGATGAAAATTTTTCAAATTTGAGTAAATAAATATTTTTTGAAGCCATGACCTTTTAAACCTCATTTTTTGTATATATTTTTAAATATTAAGAATAATTCAATAGCTATTCTTCATTATTAATTTTATCTATTTATAGTTTTAATAATTTTTTATTATTAAATTTTAATAACATTTAAACGAGTTTTATAAAATAAATAATCTTTATACTTCTCTCCTTACCCTCCTTATTATATGATTTAATAGTTATGTGCTCTTTTCATTTCGCCTGATTGACAATGTGCGCTAAAGAACAATGATTAAGCTTTTTTCATTGCATGAGACACAAATTCAAAATTCCTGAGTTGTAAATGTTTAACCCTTGTTTTTTCCTCTATCTTTTTTATTATGCTTTTATAATACTATAAATTGTATGAAATGAATATTAAAAATAAATAAAACGACATATAATGAAATACACTTAAACTCATTCAGGAATTTTGGTAACATTTTTATAACACAGATAAATAAAATTAATTCCTTAAACGACTATATCAAAAATAATAATATAATAATAATCATAATAATAATAATGATAGTAATAATAATAACAATAATAATAATAATAATAATAATATAACAGTTTTTAATTGTACTTATTATTTATTTAATCAAAATTGAAATACCCTAATATTTTATATATTTTTTAATTGCCTTTTATTATTTCTCTCATGGTATCAATTAATAAATTTAATTAAATATTAATATAAGAGTGATAATTTCAATAATATATTTAACTTTTTTTTCAATAAGATTGGGCTTTAATAATAAAATAATTAAATTATGTTATGTGGGTTCATACACAGCCTTTTTCATTAACAACAAACAGAAAAAATTACTGCGATTAGAATTGTTGTTTTTGAAAACTTATACGGTGTTTCTATTTAAAGTAACAGTCATTTAAAGTTGAACTTTAAAAAGCAGATTTTTTTTTGGTCACAAAATTGCTTATATTCTTTTCTGGATACAAAATATATAATGTTTGCATTATTCTTAAAGGTAACTAAACACAAAATACTTTGAAAAGGAACAAACTTTTTTAAAATGATTTTTGCGAGAAGCAGGGTTTCCAACTTTGACCTATTTTTCCAAACAAATTTCGTATTTGCTCTTAATTTCTGAAATCGGAAAGCTGGTATCAAAAATTAGTCTTATATCTTTTTATATAATCAAAAAATGTTTTTAAAATTGTTTTGAAATAATAATTTTTGCTCCAGCGATATCTGTTGGAAGATATAGCAAAACAGTAAAAAAATCACATTTTTAAGAAAATCTTTTCAAAAGCCTTTTAGGGGATTTACGCGATTTGCGAAAAAATCTAAAAAAAGTATAGAGCTTGATAAGTCTTAAAAAAGTAATAAAATATCATTCAAAACGATTAATTACACAAGAATTTTTATTTCATTACTGAAAAATGAAAAATAAGCCGAAAAATAACAATCCATCTTTTATCAATGTTTTTTGCAAAAGTCTTTAAACAATTTTCGTAATTGTAACAATTTTTATATATATTTGAAAGCGGACAAATTTTCTCTAACTAATGATATATAATGTTTATAAAGGATCTAACAGAAGAATGTGAATTTAGCTACTATTCTAAACAAAAATAAAACAGTCTATTAAAATATTCTTGTTAGCGGCATTATCAAGAACGGCACTGATCATGAACGGGCATTGCCATTCATATAAAAATTTGTCCTAAATTGACCAAATTACTTGAAATCATGAAATTATAATCCTCAATAGCAAACACAAACTCCTACATATACTTGTTGTCATCAGTGTTTTAGTGAAATTTTGTCCTCTTTTTTAAATATATATAAACATTTTTATCCATACGAAATTTTGTGGAAGACTTTTTGCAAAAACACTGAGAAAGTATGAATTTGTAATTTTTTTTTTTGAACATTTTTCATTTTTAATTATGTAATAAAATCCTTGTTAGTTAATAGTTTTGAATGATATTATACATCCGAGTACATTTTTTGATGCTTAATTCAAAACGCTTAATTCAATACGCACATATACCATTAATTATTATTGTTGAACTATTTATTACATATTTTTTTTATTTTATAAACAATTCTATTAATTTGCTAAAAAAATAATTCATTCATTTTTGGATCTATAATTAAATATTGTGTGTATTTAATGTTGATTTATAAGATTTTTATTTTTCGTTGCCAATTTCTTTTATGGAAGTGAAATTGTTTCTTTACTCCACCAATAAAATAAGTAATTTCAACAAAATATTATTTGTTAAAAAAATAATTTTTTTTACAAAGAATTGGTCCCTGAAAGTATTCATTGGTTGGTTACTTCACTAAGTGGGCAGGGGAGAGAGAATAAAATAACATAA
>MINK01176817.1:6702-16863 GCA_001735545.1 Phormia regina | reverse complement strand
GGGAGGGTAAAAGAAAAAAAAATTCACCCTTTTTAGCCCAAAAAAGGAAAACTATCTTAATGCCAAAATTAGTACTAAATCATAAAATTTAGGAAAATAGTGTGAAAATTATTCTCTTTTCCTCCCCCAAAGCTTTGAAATGGATCCCCGCCTGAAAAGAACTTTTAATTTTTGGGAACCAAAATAGACAATATCCTGCTAACGACTAAGAAAAACCTGATTTTTCCAATATAAGTATTATAAGTAGGTGTAGATTATATGTACAAATACTTTTGTCATTAAAATAGTCAAAAGCCGTGTTGTACTAATTGAATAAAAAATTGTAATTTTTTCACCGTATTTGTACTAAAATGGGCTTTACAATATTTTTTTATCAATGGGTTGTGTAATACTTTACAGAAACGAAGCTAAGTCAAAAGAATATTAAGTTGATATCAACAGTGTTTCCAATGAAAATGTATCAGATACTTATAAAAAATGATCAAAATTTAAAAAATGGTACATTTACTAATGATCATATATATTTTCAACTTAAAAAATTGTTATATAATTGTACTAAATTTATTACTGGAGTACTTCGGTACTTTTGAAGAGCAATTTGTACTGAAAAAATTTTATCTATAATAAAATCTATGTTAGAAGATATCTTAACCCAATTTTACTTGAACGTAGAGAAAGTAAATAAAGCTTACGATTTTTGTAAAAGGAATTCCCAAAAAAAAATAGATTTATCACATTTACGGCCCTAAAATCCACATTATTTTCGAAATTCTATAGATTTTAATTGAAAACTTTTAACAACATATTATATATAGCTTCCTAAATTGCATTCCATTTGCTTGGGATTTTAGAAAATATAGACTAAAGTCAAAAATTTCATATAAAATGGGTGAAATTCGGCACAGGTGTAACTTGATTATTTGAGTTATTGGGCTTGTTTTTTAATTCAAAATCTTCTCTGCAACTATACCTTTCTGAAAAATATAAAATGATATTATGATATGTAGCTATTATATATGGTTTGAAAAAAAGATATATGTGAAAAAAGGATCAAGATCATGCAAAATTGAGGTACTTAAAATTGTAGGTATTATCACAGCTTACAACAATATGTCAAAATATGTCATAGATACCCTACTTTGCGCTCCCTTAGCTCCGCCCCTGAAGAGGCCGTTGGATCCATCTTCAAAGTTTGCTAGAGTACACTCCTCGGCTACGCCTTTACAACAAATCCAAAGAGCCGATCAGATGTTATAGATTTATTTTCAATTCTGAATGGTTGGTATAAACTATATAATGCAATTGAATTCAACTACTTCTCTACTTCCTCGATAAATTTATAGCTATTTAGAAGTGATCGCATGTGTTTTTCGGTTTTCCTCATCTCATCTCATGAGCATAGTCTTGCTCAAGTTTCTTTAATATTAAAGATCGATTTTTTCGATAGATAATTTTTCTTCTAAATTTTGAAATGAATAAAATATGGGTGTTATTGTAGGCTTTAAGAATATATAAATATATTAGAAGTCGGCGGAAAAAATTGACAAGGGGTTCAAGGTTACAAAGTTTGTAAAACAAAAAGATCGTAATTTGAACCCCAATAGCTCCACTTAAATGGGAGTACAGTATTGAAAAGTAGTAATTAAGTATAAATTTAAAATATTCTTAGTTCCGAAAGATTGATCACTCCGATAAAGGAGGACTTATAAATAGATTTAAAAGAAGCTAATTAAATGATATTTAATGGTAGGGTTTGCTTAATTACGACAAAAATAGGTTTGTTTAGGTTTCAACGAATGGATAAAACATAATGCTGTTGGGGTGTGTACCGGTACAGAAAATAAGTATTCCATTTTGCTGATGTCTAATTATAGTCAACAAATTGCCAAACAGAGAAAACAAGGCAATTTATAACTGCCAAATCCTTTATGGTCTTTCGAGCCGGATGTCTGTTAACGACACTATGTAACCACATCTTTAAAACTATTTACGACGTTCTGCTTTAATTAACCCAAATGCCAGGCGCTGCTAACTGAATCCCTTAATATTGCACCCAGTGCAAAGCGGGTGGCATGTTCAGGTTTCAACGAAACCCAAATAGATAAGACACAATGAATGCTCATGATTTGCGATTGCAAACTTGTTTAAGGATTCATTAATTATTTTAAAATTAATTTGGACTTTTTTCCTGGAAAACATCCCAAAAGTTGAAATATTAGCCTTATTAGAGAATTCCTTAAATACTCTGACATCTTACAACCTGTGTCTTTTTCAAATCACAGTCAGTCAGTCAACCAACCAGCCGCACCTTAAGTGTTGTAAAGACTTAAAGTCTGTTTCAAATCGAGCTTATCACAACGAAGCACTCAAATATTTATGTCGTTTGAGCAAACAATTATTTTGTTTATTTATTTTTATAACTATTTTTTTTTTATTTATTTTTTTCCAATTTATATTTTTTGCAAACAAATAACAAAAAAGCATCTTATAAAACAAATACAACAGTATCGCATGTGTGCTAAAATAAATCGAGTATTAATTTTCTCAAAAAAACTAAAATAAAAAAAAAAAATAAAAAATAGTGTCTGGCGGTGAGGTAGTGGGACCAAGTTCATAATATAATTGATATTCACGCTTCTATGTGATTATAAATACAAGTTAATAGTTTATTTATTATTTTTTTTTTAATATTATTTTTGTTGTCATTATTATTTTATTTATTTTCTCTTATAAAAACATCTGTAGTGGGTCCTACTACAACTTTTAACATTAAAAGTTATTATATTTTTATTTATATTCTGCCATTTAATAAATATTAAAAAAAAAATACAATTATACAACATTTAGACATACACACTTATTTTTATATTAAGTACATTTTATCTTTTATATTAATAATCAATGCAAAATAGCAAAAATAAATAAATAAATATCTACATATGTATGTATGTATGTATGTGTGTAGGGGCAAAACTGAATAAAAAAGAAGGCAACAGCAGCAGCAGCAGTAACAAATCTAACGTTTATTTAATTCACCCTCTCTCTCTCTATTGCTATTTAGTTGTTGCTGCTTTGTTTTGCCAACAAACATTTTCTATTAATTTGTGCTAATCAATGCAAATAATGTACGATTTGTGGATATGTCTGTCCTTATGTCTTGTTGCCTGTCTAAATGTCAGTCAATATTTTATTTTTATTTTTCGATTTAGATATTGAATATTTTATTTAAACTCACACAAAGTAACAAATGTATGTACATATATGTTGAAGTATTAGTGTTTTTAAAATTTCTGTTTATACATACTAATGAATATTATTATGTTATTTTTGTTGTTGCTGTTGTTTTAACTATTTTGCATATTGTTATCAATTACATACTAATTGTATTATAATAATTTATATTTATATTTATATTCTCAACTAAATGTTTCTTTTTTTGTTTATTCGCTCAAAAATATGCGTAGTTTCATTGCTAAAATTCAATTAACATAATTTTTTATTATTCAGTTTAAATTTAGAATTGGTTTATTGTAATTAAATTGTATGAGTTTTATTTTAAACTAAATTGTTAAATTTATTAAATATATGTTAATGCAAAATTTAAATTGTTTAGTTTTTTTTTTTACTATAAATTTTTTAATAAAATTGTGTTAATTGAAAAATTAATATGAAGTATATTTTGGGAGTTTTGTATTAATCATCGTTATTATCCGTGATAACTCTTAAATTAATTAGTAAATATTTATTATTGGTATCTGTGACATTTTAAAATTTTTCGATTTTTAAATTAAAAATTGAATTTTGAGCACATTTTTGAGAAATAACATTAATATTTGGAGATAAATAAAAAGAAATATTACAAGGAAATTTTCCGACAATTTGCAGGCACGGATCTCCAGGAGGTAAAAAAGAAAATTTCCCTCCCCAAAATGAATTCTCTTATTAAAAAAGCTGTTTCGCGCCTAAAATATATATTAAGGATTTTCCTAAAATTTAAACTTGTTTCAAAAATTCGAATATTAAATATTTTTGTGTACTTAACAGTGTTGCCAAGACTTGAGAAGAAAAGAAGCTAAATTTGAGTTTAAAAAGGACAGAAATGTCTAAATGGACCAAAAAAAAAAAAATTAAAACAGATAAAAGTTAATACCTTGTTTTAGTTCTCATTGGTTTTTGATATTCCTTAAATATATTTTAGTTGCATTAACAATATTTTTGTTGAATAAAGTTTCAAGCAAAAATGTTCATTAAATATAAATAAATCTGATTTCTTAGGCTAAAAGCAAGATAAATAAACTAGATTTAGCCATAAAAAGGCTAAACTAGCAACACTGGTGTTTAGGTATATAATTAAGGTATTTATAACGTACACCACCATAGTTGGTTGGGGTATTATGCGTTTGTGCTCATTTTTTAATGCATTTAAACACCTTATAGCATACCAATTGACTCAGAATCACATTTAAAATTTAACAATGTTCGCCCATCTGATATAAATATTGATACTTGCATGTCCGAGGATATGTTGAGATAAGATTAGGATCAAAAAGCTGTCGATATTTTCTAAAGAATTCCTGACAATATTTATGCAGTTGCGACAAAAGACTAATGTTATTTATTACATTGGGCTCAATAAGTACCGAAAATTACAACAATAAATGTTTGCGAAAAAATATTTTTCCTTTTATAAGAGAGCACAATGGATCTACATATTTTTGGTCCGAATTGGCATCATGTTACTATCTAAGAACGCTCTGGACAATTACATAGTTTTGTTCCAAGAGAGCTCCGTTCTCTAAATTATCTGGAGCTAAGACCCATGAAGAGATAATGGACTTTTGTGAAAATATAATTAAAGAGGACCAAAGGAGTGTTGCAAAAATGTGGCTGAAGCAACTATCAAATCTCAAATGAAAGGGTTACCGGAAAAGTTTATAAATAGTGCTTAGAAGTTTATAAATAGTGCTTAGAAGAATAGAAGTTATAATCGTCTATGATCTGAAGTATATTATCAATTAAAAAAAAAACAGTTAAAATTCTATGATCAACCGTTTCCAAGTTTTTGAACTTTATTTATGTTTCTTATGTGGAAACTGATACCGTAAATGACCTTGTATTATTTGAATATATGAAGTACAGCCTTTCTAATATCCGATAATGCCAGACATTCGCATAGTGGATGGAGGACTGTTTCATCTTCCTTCTCATCTTTGCAGCTTCTACAGAAGTCATTAAACATAAGACCCATTCTACGCGAATGAGTCCCTAAATGAATGAAGTCCAGATTACTTCATAATTTTGGTTTTTCCTATTCCTCGTGTAGCTTGATTCAATCTTACCTCAGTGATAGATACCAATATGTATCGGTTGGTACTTCCGAGTCGAGAATCAAATCCCGTCAAAAACGTTCTTCGAATCTCTGGTGGCTGGCTGAGTTTTCTCAGGGCTGCCTGCTGTCCCCATTGTTCAGCTTGGTGCGCATAAGTACTATGTCGCATTTTAAGAGGATAATTTTGATGAAACTTTTGGTACATATTGATTTTTTGGCATCATGTCCTAAAGGACATAAGCCTTATTGATATGTATTTGAGGTCATGATACGGCCTCTAGTTATTATATTCATTCCATTTAGCCTTCAATATACAAATTGCTAATCTCTCCGGTAATATATAGTTTGTTCACACTTCAATAATTTAACGTTTTTATAATATTTATATATCTTTTATATGAATATAGTTTTATGTAAGTGATATAAATTGTATTTGTGCCCAAATTTTCATCAGATCGGTCCTATTTACCCATAAGTCTCCGCAATATGAATCCCCTCTTTAGTAAGAATCACCTTTAACGTGCATAAATCCCTTAAAATGTTAATGATTTAGTCTCTAAATATTTCTACAACTTACAATACTCATTTATATAAATATAGTGCTCTTCAAAATTTCATTAACATTCGGTCCTTAACTTGACCCAATTAATTATTATTAGCTCCTTATGATAAAGATAACCTCAATTTCGGTTGAATACAAACTTTCGTTTAATAGCCTTTGAAAAATTTGGTTTCGGTTTTTAAATCGAAATCAATTGAATATGTGAACACTCAAGATCATGGATTTTTGAAGAAGCACAATTTTTAATTTTTTAATATATTTGATTATATGATGCTCCAGCTTTCATTATGGTTAAATTAGATATTGATTGATCTCATTTTAATACAAATTGTTACCATTATTTATTATTAATGTTAGTTAATAATTATTTATCTTTATTATTTACATTTACCCTATTTTATTGAAATTGTTATTATTTTTAGTAGCTTTGATTAGCCATTTAAGGCCCCAATAGGCTCGGTTATGAAAATGAAGAATTAATAAAAAAAATGCAGTGCATAGTAATTACCGACACTAACAGTTTCTGTAGAGAATGAATAACCGACCATCATAAGTGAGCCAGATAATCTTAGCAATTCGACATGTTGATTCATTTGCCACTACACGTTTCTGGAAGTCTGTAACACACCTTTCTATTATATTCCTCGACATAAAAACCACACCAAACCTATCCATTTTTTTCGAGCCATCGGTATAAATTCTGAGAGCCTCAGAAGATGGATGAATAATAGTTATTATGAGGACTATCAATGTGCAAATTGGGAATAAATGAAATTTTGTAGACATTTTTAAATTTTCAAACCCGAGGTCACCAAATTTGGAGGTCCACTTCAAAACCAAGAATTGTTCATGTAAAATTTCAATGAAATACAACCAGCAGTTCAAAAGTTACAGAATTAATACAGAATAATTAAAGTTTTGGGTCCACTGTGTATGTCTCAAATTTTTTAAAGAGACAGCTTCTTTGAATGATTCCAAACCGTAATGTGGATAAGGGTTACTATCTTCACTATATTCAACAGCTTACGTTTTTTTATTGCTTCACTAGTTGAAAAATTTAATCATTATTACAGAAACTGAATGTCTAGAGTGATGTGCATCTTTTACATTCAAATTTCATCAAGAAAAACATTTCTGTGTTTTATGGTCACTCACAGCATTCTCGCCGATGTCTTTACAATTTTTTTAGCATGTTTTTGCTTATTTTTCCTAGCATTTCTCATAGAGTAATTTTTAGAAATTTCACACATTTAAGAATCAATATTACCTTTGTGCGATGGACTAGTAAAAGAACTGTTTCAGGGAAACCTGAAATGTTCCTTTTAAACAAGTGTTCGTTCAAAATCAAATTAGAGCTGTAGTGACTTCAGGGTTAAAATTTAGAAAGCAAAGTTCACACAGCTATTAAGTTATGGGATCTTAAAGTAAGTCCCCTTTGACATGTATAATGAACTCACAAAAATTGCTCAAAGTTCCAAAAATAGCTACAACCCAAAATGGCGTTTATTTGCAGCGTCTAAAACAGAGGCGCATTTTCTGTATCGCTAAATATTCGCTAGCATTCTGGGATTTTGTTTGAATCTAAACAGATTTTGATCTCTTTTGGATTTCTGAATTTGAAGTTTATTTGTAAGTGTGACAATTTGCTTACTATGTGGCCAATAGCGCATATAAGAATGCTTTCTAAAGACCTTAATGAAAAGTTTAAGAAACAAACAAATCTTTCACTTAAGAAACAAAAAATTGCCAGACGTTTAAAAAAAAATTGTGTATATGGTGCCATGTTTAAAGATTCCACAAGTCCACACACAATGGGTCTATAGAACCCGACTTTCAAACTTTATTTTGATTACTTCTACACTATGATTATGTAAACATTTTTATAAAACTTGAGCACACGAAATTACACATTAATTTTTAACAAATTTTACAAATTTTTTACTGGGAATTTCAATCTAAATATGGACTCTAACACTCCTTCATACAATTATCTAAAAATAATAAACATCAAACTCCACAGCCCTGAAATTATAAAATGATTTATGATTTGTTATCGGTTGACTCGTTGAAAACATGAATTGATTTCATGCCAATAAATCATATTGTTTGTCGATAAAACTGACCATCCTTAATAATATAAAACTTAACTTAATATTAAATATATTGCACTCAAATTGTCTATGAAATCATTGTGCTATTTTCATTCTATCCATTACAAGTATAAAATCAATATTTCTTTACACAATTATGTAAATAAAAAATTATATATATATACATATATACATACATATAATATAATTTATCGTTCTTTATTACTATTGACATTTCAGTTAAATGAGCTTAATTATAAAACTTACTTAATGAGTTTTCTAAAATGCTTGAATAACAAACAACATTTGTGTTAATTAAATAGTAGTATTAAATAAACAAAATATAATATATAAAAAATAATAATAATAAAAATAAATGAAATTGATATTTTTTTTTTTTTTAGAATTTATGACCCCTTTAATAACAAATAGAGAAATAATAGAGAGAAAAAAATATATTAGTAAATAAAAGTTTATTAACAAACTACTATAAAATGACTCAAAGTTATTTACTTTTATATTTTAGTTTATTTATTTCTGAGCCTCTTAAATAAATATTTATTTAAATTTATTAAAAAATATACAAAATTAGTATAAAAAAAAATTAACACTGTCTGTATGTTATTCAATAGGCCTATATGTATGTACTATTTACCTTAATTATTTATTAAGTACAATACATGTATGTATGTAAATAGGTGAATAATCCCAACATCTTATAATATGTTTAAAAGAAATTTTTCCATTGTTTATTACCAAAACTTAAAAAACTTTTTGGCAATGGGTTTTGAAAAGTAAATATGATTATAATATAATTTATAAAACTACGGAAATATCCATAGTCATATTACATAGTATGGGGTAAATAATACTTAGAAAAATGGTTCAAAACAAAATGACCAACAAATTATATTTAAAACAACACATATATATAAATCAAAAATATAGTTGTATAAAATGTTGAAAAAAAATTTCGAATCATTTCTGTTCGATTTCTTCTTAATCTGAAGAGTCACTGGTGTGAAAACTTTCTTTGAATTATATATAATATATAAACATGATCTTAAGGATTTTACAAAAGTATGAACAATATTTTAGATCAATGAATAAGTTACTTGTTTCAACCCAGCGTACAGTTACTTTAATTTAACGTATTTTCATACGTTGAAATTTTATCCGTTTTAAAATTTAACGTACAAGTTAATTAATTTAACTAAATAGTACTTGTTTAAATGAATACATTTTTTGAAAAATATGAGTCAATATATCTAAATAATTCTCAAATCATAAAATTTAAAACTCATGACCCTTTCAAGTATGAAAAACGGAAAATTTCTAAGCTACACATGGTAGATATCCTGTTTAAATTTCACATTAAAGACAAAAGATATTTTCTTTAAATTAATACTTTTAGAGAAAGAAGGTTCATAGGTCAAAAATAAAGAAATACCAATCGTTATATCTTAAAAACAGTATTTTGAAATCCATTTCATTTCAAACGAACAGCATTCCGATTTAACATCTCCGATTTCAATGAAATTGGCTACATGCCATTGCGCCATTGCAAGTGTTGCCGAACCATGTAATTTCAGACCCTTGTTCCTTTCCGGAACATGGACTTGAACTTTACAAATGAATATCTATTTAACTACTTATAACTTCTTAAATATACATGATAGATCTTTAGTTGTTGCATATTATAAACAAAGATATTACCTTCGTAACGATATATACATAGCTTTTTATATCAAAAGTTCAAAGGTTAAAGTTGGAGAAAAAAATTAAATCTATTATATTCAAAAATTTTAAAATTCTTAAAAAATCATATATGTTTGACAAAAATTTTCTCCGTATGGATATAAAATTTCAAGTTGGAATCATATTTAGCTTAGGAGCTATGGACAAAAATGAATCCCAATTATTAATAACTCTTAAGCTGTTGACAATAAAAAGTTAATTTTAATGTAGTTTTAAAAACAAGTACATTACCTTAAAAAATGGTTAGGCACTCATTTAGTTCAGAATTTTACAAACAAAAAATATACTTTTTTCTGTGTTTTACTTCATAACTACTAAACCAATAGAGGCTCCACCTTGAAATTTGGCACAAATATAGAGAAGGGTTTCATTATCGATATACATATGTATTTTTTAAGGATTTAAAAATACCGTTTTTGAGA
>MINK01176815.1:0-10890 GCA_001735545.1 Phormia regina | reverse complement strand
TCTTGCCAAACCAGAAATTCTTTAGGAAATTTCGATTGCTTTTCGGCCCTAAGCTTATCTTAACATATCCTTGAAAATTATCTGCATAAATAATTTTAACAGGAAACTGTAAAAAAATCTGTCAGTACATGCGATTTGTAGTGCATTTTACAACATAAGAATTTTGGTATCAAATTTAATTTTAGTTTTCGTGCTCTATTCTTGGCTCTTGAATTTTTTTGAAACATTTCAATATGGAAAATTTGGACTTTATGTATTCAACTCCTCATTAACATTCACTTTTCGGACCAAATAGCCTAAGTACTAAGCTAACAGGTGTGATTTTCTATCAGATGTGTTTGAGATTTTATTCAATATGCTTTAAATTTTATTGGCATTCAAAATACAATGTGGATCTTTTTCCTCCCGATCCATGTTTCCTATCAGTAATTGAATTCCCCTGATACTATTTAATATCATTGAAAACTGTTTGACAACTCACATTTAATTCTTTGCCCTATTAATTGTAAAAATAAATTTGATTTTTTTAATTGTTTAAGAGTTTATAGCAACTACATCTTTTTCGTTACTTAATTGGATCAAACTCACAACAAATTAACATGGTTGTCATTGAAAATAATAATTGACATATCTTTCTAATTTTTAAATATTGCTTTGGAAGTTATGAGACAAAAGGTGTGTTAAGAATTTTTCGATCGCACTCGAATAAAAATCACTAAAGATATTATTGTTTCTCAAATTACAAGGGTTAAGGCTCATGTCCCTTTTCGGCCAAAGAATATAATGATTTAAAAAGCTAAAGATTTGATGGAAAAACAACAATTTTATTCGGAGTCCAGATAATTTGCTTTTTAAAAATTCATATATTGAAATTGTTATATAACTGGAATATATTTTTCACTTAGAGAGTATATTTTGAGTTTCTGGGTGCTACCTTTGGACGTTATAAATTCTTAAGAGCAAATGCCAAGCCTATACCCACCAAATACAATATTTTACAAGTTCACCTTTTATAAAAGGTGGTTTTCTAGAACTATCTGTATAACATTTCGTTGTCGTAATAATTTTTGAAAAGATATTTTAAAATATAAAATGTTGCTACAACGTGTGTTTCTAGTATTTGAAGGCTTTGTTTCATTAAACGATTTTGCACATTTGATCTAAATTTCGTTCTCCTATGAGGTCCTGCCCGATCCCTAAACAACAGATAGATGAACAGAACGACGAACATAGGCTGATTAACTGATAAAGAATAAACTCAATATTTGTCCTACCATAGGTGGTTGAGGTATTATGAGTTTGTGCTGATATTTGTAACACACTGAAAACATTATCGGACCCTTTCCTTAAAGTATGCCGTTTGACTCAGAATCACTTCCTGAGTCGATTTAACAATGTCCGTCCGTCTAGCTGTCTGTGTATCCATGTAATCATTGTGAACAATTTTAAAGATATCTTGATGAGGCTTTTAAAACTGGTTGTCATTGGTCCAAAATTTCACCTAGATCTCATATAAATATCCTCCCGAATAAAGGTTTAACGATCATAAATGCCTTAAATATATATTTTATTTCATCAAAATCGTTGTATAAAACTATATAAAACTATCTTCCGAAAATCATTTTAACTCATTTTCGACCACTACCCGATTCCGTTGAGATAACTTTGCAAAATTGGGTACAAAGTTTCTTTTTGAAGTTGTGATATTTTTCACTCCTGGAAAATTTCAGAAAATTTTCTGAACAACATTTTGAAAATTGTTAAGCTCAAGTTTAAAGCTATTTACCTTCAGAACATAACCATAAAATAAAATTAGTTTTTCGGGTAGCAGATTTTAAGAAATCGCCAAAATGACCATTGATATATTTTCGAAATATTCACGTTTAATGTCATCTTTGAATATTTACATACACAAGTGCGACAATAATATAAATAACTAAAAATAATAAAAATTTCTAGATTTAAATTCTATTAAGAACTCATAAATTTTCCACCCTAAGGTATTTTCATAATTATTAAGTAGCAGCGTCATCATTATCGTTACCATTGACACCATAAGTCACAGCATGAACAAGAATATTTTTGAATACAAAAGAACTAAAACCATAACAGCCAAATAAAAGTGTTCCAAAAATAAGAACAGGACTCACTACTCATATATGAATTTACACTCTTTTAAAGCCCACAATACAGCTGTGCTTTCCAAAAAAAAAAAAAGAAAAGGGAACACTAAACATGAACAAGTTTTTCTGCTTGCCATAATTCAACATGAACAAAAGTGAAGAAAAACCCGCATTATGGAACTTTCAAGTGGTTTTAACATGCGTGCTAGCGGTCATATTTAGTATACATGTTTCATCTTAACATGCATAGTATGTATAATTGTATGTGTACTGTATTATATATATATGTACCTACTCTGAAACATGTTTATGTTCCCATGCATCATGTATTTTTTGCCAACTTTAACATTTATGTATGTATTTGCTGTGTAATTTCTATTTTTCAGTTTCATGCATAATGTCCATTGTTTCTTTATATTAATGCCATTTCATTTGAATTTTATTTTTCTTGCTTATTTCTCATTTCTCCTGTTTAGCATATTGTGTACGATTTCATTATTATTATCCACTTTTACGTTTTTCAAGCATAATACTTACTTTGCAGTGGCATGATATACATAACAACAGCTGTTGTTTTATAGTATTTCTGTTAATTTTCAAATAGAATAGAAAGAAGGGATATAAACTTAAAGGAAATGTGCTGTTAAATGTTTAACTCAGAGGCTTACAATTTAAATTTGTATTAGATTGTTTTGGAGTTGTTTAGAATTTATATTTTAGTTAGTAGCTACTTAAAGAAATCAAACAATTTTTATTTAAAAATATTAAATAATTTTTTTAAATAATATGAATGTTTTTATTATGATGTCTAAAGGTATAGATTTATTTTTATATTAAATATAAAACACATTTAAAGAATTTTCTTTACCAAAGTGAATACATATAAGAAATTTTGAATATTTTGTATTCACAAAACTTACAAATTGAAAATACTAAGGAATATCCGTGAAAATCTCCTTATAGAAACTAAACCATTTACTGATTATCTTTAAAGTGATATTTTTATCCATGACTGTTTTGTTTATATTTCCAAACAAAAAAATAATAAATTACTTCCCATTGATTTTTAGGGAAATANNGTTCAAGTTCTAAAAAAAAAATTAATTACTTCCTATTGATTTTTAGGGAAATACCAGATATTTTCCAGAGTTATTCTAATTAAAGATTTTATTGTATATCGGTTAAAATTTTGCTCGAATAGGTCTAACTATTTTTAAACTTCGTGCAATTTTATGATGTTATTTTAATGTCCTTTAATTTCTTTTTTACTAGAGCATAATATTTTCAATTTAATTTCAGTGAATTACCGACAATATGATGCAATAGTCTCTTTCGTTACAAACACTTATAATTTATTTGTTACCGTTCGATTTTGTTGTTGTTGTTGTAAAGAGATATAGTAGGAACCATTCAGAAAACAATGTACTTTCTTAGGAAAAGGAGAAATAGGAGAGTTCCGAACTAAAAGCTTTCTTGAGAATTTTGATATCTTTGATACATCACATTTTTCTGTCCACATATGCGAATTAGAACTCTTGGCTAAGAAGCTGAAAAACATCTGCCTGTTCGAATGTTTCATCGTTTGTTATATAATAAAGATAATTATGAAAAAATTAGACTGAATTACGTTCTCATTATTTTTTCTCCAAATTTTTACTAGCATTTCAAAAATGATTTTTTCTTTTCTTACTTGATACGTCCTTAGGCTATATTTCCGTTAAATTTTTTTGATAAAGATTAGATAATTTTCTTTCAAAATCCTTTCTACTTTGTCATACGGCCTAATGATTCCATTTTTCTTTCACTACCACATTTCCGTTCTGTGACCACGACTTCTTTGTATTATATTATGAGCCATGGAACTGTTTTTTTTTTTTTTTTTTTTGTGACATGAATATCTTTCTAACAAATGTTTTATATGGAAGTTATAAGATTTTATGAAAAATTTGCTGAAGGATCCCTAGAGTAGAGATCTAGTCAAAACTAGTCACGTGACAATTTCTGAGGGCTACTGACCGGTTCCACTTCCGGAACTTTATATGAGAAGAACCTATCATTTTTACATAAGGTTGTCATTGAATGTGGCGAGTTAGTCCTTATTGAAGGTGGCTAATTAACCGCTTGGAACAAGTCGCAAGAGAGTACTGGTTCTAGAGGACAAGTTCAATGTCGATTAATATAATAAAAATTTTATAAAAATTCGATAAAAGTTTACTTTTTAAAAACATTTTTTATTATAGTTTTTGTTATGTTTTATTTTAATTTTACAATTTTTTTTTCGATAGACTCACCGCGAATCGAATCCGTGCTCATCTAACGTATGTTGTCTTTTAGTCTGCAACGTTATCTCCTCAGCTACTGATTGTAATTTCGAGCGAGTAGCTAATTGCGCATTTGAGCATGTTATAAAATTACGCTCAGTTTTTAAATAGTAAGTGTGTTTGTATCAACTGGAACTTTGGTTACTAGTTAGGTGTCCATTGTTACTGATTAATACAATTGGTTTAAATTTTCCGTAGGAATTTCACTGCTATTACAGTGAAATTTAGCACACTGTTAGTAAGCATAATGACAAATGTAATCCAGTTTAAAGAACTTTAAATTTCTCACCACATCAAAAGTTATAAGCCCAAAAGTCGTGCTTTTTTTTCAGATTTTTTCGTGCGCAGTTCATATTATAATGACAAATATTTATATGAGATTTAAAAGTGACCTGAAGTCTCAAATTTGTTTTATTTGTTTGAAATGCAAAAATAATTTAAAAGAATCAAATCAAATCAAGAAACAAATTTAAGTAAAATATTATAACTCGTTTAAAAATTTAATCCACTCAATCATCCAAATAATTGTCTCAATTATTTTTTTTAATTGGAATTTTGTTTGTTTTTTTTAATTTTTACAGTTTTTAGTAATTAATATAATCATTTTGGTGAGAGGAGCAAATTTAAATAAATTTTTAATTGAATGATTTAGTTACCAACATATTTGATGATTGATTTTATTTTTGCTTTTTTCTTTGATTCACAAATAATTAAGTAAATGTTATTTTTAAAAAGAAATTTAAAAATTTCGATTTTAATGAAAAATTTATTTTTAAATTTATTTTTCATACCCAAACATATTTTATTTAAAAGTTATTTTTAGGGAATTTAATTAATATTAAATTACTTATACGTACACATGTTTGAATTTCTTAAATTATTAGCTACTAAAATTCTTCTAAAATTATTACTTTTTTTGTAGACTAAAATGAACCTTAAAAAAATCTTATATAATTTGTCACGCGTTACATATTATTTTAAGTGCTTCTCAACAGTACCATACACGCTTACCACTTGACCCCACAAAACCTCACTCACAACCTTTATTAAGTAGATTTTTTCAACCATAAAAATTTATTTCATGTTTGAATGCACATTAAATATTTATTAATGTAAAATTTAAGTTTAAATTATGTTAAACTACAAAAATACTTGTTTTGTGGTGTAACTAGACGTATGAGTGATATTTTTCGGGTTTGTTTGAAAATTAACACTCATACGCAGTGAGGGTTTTTGTTTCGTTTATATATTATGTACATACGTTGCATACATAATTTATGATTTTGTTTTATATATTTTATGTTTATTTATTTTTTTACAACATTTTATAATAATGCTGTTTACATTACTCATAAAAGCTTACATTTTTCCTGTTTTTGTTTTTTGTTTTTTTTTACTGTGCTTTACAAAACAACATGCCCGCTGTTTTTATAATTAAAAAAAAGATAAACATATATAAATACAGGGAAAAATTTAATGTATGTACATATAGATATTAACCACAAAAATAAATAAGGAGTGGGAACAGTGAATTAGAGAAATAGAAAAAAAAATGAAAATTTTTAAAAAGTTAAATGTTTTATTATTGTTATTTAATCAAGTATTTCATTGTTATAACATACTGGCCCAAACAAAATTCCAGATGTCATTGATTTCGCTGTTACGAGGAATTTATCAAGGGAAACTCATTCATGTCAAATCACCATTAGAATTATCTTTCCCAATCATTCACCTAATTTTGTTACAATTTTGAACCCCCGGGAAATGGTATACCCACTGGTATCTCAGTGATATAAAATACAAGAATAAACTGTTTGAAATATGCAAAATATGCAAGCATTCATTGCACGGAGAATATATCGCTAAGAACACCAGAAGATACCGATCTCTCTCCTAAAAATATTAAAAAAGTTTAAAACTTGCTGCTGAACATGCTACTTTAACCCCTTGACAAAACAGATGCAATATAATTTATTTTGTTGATGTCGAACGGATCTTGACTGAAAAAAGAGGAGTTCGAAGAGAGAGNCAACNACACCGATCCNCTAGATTTAGATCAAAGCTAAGAGAATGTCAAAAAATACTTTAATAGGCTGCTAAAGTACCGGAAAACTGAATCAATAAATAAATATCTGGAAAATCTTGATTTGAATTACTTACTATGGCAAGCTGCGAAATATCTGAAAAGACCAGTTGCAAGTAAACTTCATCTACGTAATATAATTGGAGGCTGGACAAGAATCGAAAGGCGAGCGAAAAGGAGAATTTATTCCTTAACCATCTAAAGAACGTGTTTGGTTCTAATAATATTATAGAGTTTGGTTTTAGAGAAAAACATAGCACCATAGAACAAATACACAGACTTATATATTTTATATCTATGACGTTTGATGAAAAGAAATATTGTTCCGCTCTCTTCAGTGATGTCTCTCAAGCCTTTAATAAATTATGGCATGAAGGATTAATAATTAAAATTAACGATATTCACCCACAAGTACGCATAAGCTGTTACAAAACTATTTAGATTATCGAACGTTTGTTTTTAAAGAGGGAGACTTTATGAGCTCACCCCAGCCCATTGAAGCAGGTGTTCCCAATGAAGTATACTGGTTCCCTTTCTATACTTCATATTCACTTCTGATAAGCCAACATGTAGTCGAACCGAGATGACACAGTTATTTAAAGCGTGCATGGAAATCTCTCAAGAAGGAACTAAAGTCTTGCATGAACATGTCTTCTGCTTAGAAAAATGGTTAAAGTAATGGAGAATAAAATGAATGGATAAAAATCTCAATCTTAAAAAACAATCAGATTATACCCCAACAAACGGAAGACAGATATAGATAAAAAATTATCTAAAATTAAATTGAAATTAAGTGGTTAATTGGTAAAAATTTAAAATTAAGTCTAGATTATAACTCAAAATTAAGTCTAAATTATAACTCAATTATAAAGCCTATATGGTGCTATGGTATCCAACTCTGCTTCAAATATTGAAAAAATTCAACGACTACTACTACTAATATGTGAAAAATAATAACATACATAAGGACCCTTATGTTCTTTCTCAAAATCGTATTTGAAGAAGCTTGCAGAACACCCAAGCCCAATATCTCGGAGAATAATAAGAAATACCGGCTATAAACGTTAGAGAAGAAGGAAAACAGCAGACCTCCGCAGAATCTAAACCCTATGATTAAAAAAAGTCCGACAGTGGTTGGACCTAATATAGATACAGTAATTCAATAAGAAAAAATAGATACTGTAATTTAATAAGAAAAAAAAGAAGAAAAAACATTATTGAATTCTATCCAAATTTATCCTAATTATAATTACATTTATATATAATTTTTCTCATTCCCCAATTTGACTAATCACACTCTTTTTATATATAATATATATACAGCATTTGAATTATGTATAGTGTGTATTATTATGATAATTTATGCGTTTATTGCACCGCATAATTCAAATAATAATTTTTGCCATTATAATATTATACACACTTACAAAAGCACCAACTCTTATACATACAACAGACTGCAAGAGACAAATACATAATAAGCATAGACAACAATAACAACTACAGCAGGGAGACACCAAAAAACAAAACAAAAAATATAGAATAAAGGCTCTTAAAAACTAAAAACAGTGTGAAACACAAAAAATACTAAAAGAAAAAATGTTATAATGTTTTATATTATGCTCAATAGTTAGAAGAAAAAAATAATAATAATATTTACAATAATAACAACAGCATAAGCAGCTGTTGCAACTAACAGCAGCCATAATATGAAGTGCATGTCTGTATAAACAACTACTGCAGCACAACAACAACAACGACGACAGCAACAATAATAAGTACACTCCTTTTGACTCGTTCACACAAAAACAAAGTAACTACACAATGAAACTGACGTTTACTAAATTACAAAATAAAGTTAATATACTTTTGCATAATGTAGACATAATAGAATAAGTAAAATATATAAAGAGAGAAAATAAAAAATTATATACAAAATAAAAACAACATGAAATATATGTATGCATACATAAGTACTCTTAAATGTAAATATGTATATGTTTTTGTATACATAAATATATGTATGTATGTAGTCCAAAATTGCAAGCATAAATTTAGGAAAAAAATTGCATAAACTTTGTAATATTTTGCAACAAAATTGGAAACATTTGCATAAAGAAAATTATTTATTAAAAAAAAAAATTATATAAAATTAGTTATTTATGTATCATATAAAAGAGCATAATATTAATTAAATTCAAATTGGAATTTAATTATATGGTTAATTAATATAATTAATTTTCTAAATGTTTTATACATATTTTTTTAAATACATTGACAGTTCTTAAGAACTGCGATCGAAAAAACTTTAACATATATAAAATTCAAAAACTCGGAAACGGTTGATTTATTTTATTTTTATTTTTTTAATTGATATTATACTACAGATCATATGAAGATTTTGTATGAAGTTTTCACGTCAAAAATCTATAGCTCCCATTTGTGGCTTATTTCCAAAAATCATCATGCCAAAAACAAATGAGAACTAACAAATAAATGTATTCTTTTTTTAATAAGACAATATATTATCTTTTTTCTGCCTTTATTTTTTCTATTCCAATTTATTTTTTCACAAGTCCTGGCAATACTGCTGGCTATACATGTAAAGCTGTTCATAAGAAGCCTATTGAATTTGGTCATGATCAGACCATTATTTTCAAATAAATGACGCCCATACAAATGTCCTCCCATAATAGAGTTTTAATGCCCACAAATACCTTAATAATTGAAATATTTTAATGAAATTTAACACAAATTACTCTTATGTAATCGCCAAATTTCGTGAAGATCTGTCCATAATTGACCACAGGTCCCATAAAAATACCTCTTTCGAAAATCAATTTAACGTTATGTTCGACAACCAGTAACATTTTTAGAAGCATAAATTACAGGGCATAATTTTATGAAGATTGGTCCTTACTTGACTACAGGCCCCATATAAGCTCCAATTTTTTTAATCACTTAAAAGTTCATAAATACATGTGAATCTCAGTATCGACGTAATATTCTGTAGTAGTATTTTTTATTTTACACTTAATACAACTATAGGTTCATAATTGACACCTTATTGAATATTGGTACATAGTGACCATTTCATTTGAGATATAATAGTTTTTTTCAGTCAATTTTTGTGTATACTTTGGAACATCTCGTTGGTCCCTCTAAAATCGGCCATATCTTGTATTAATTATTTTGAAAGATCACCAAAAACTCATTTATGATATTGCAGAAAATAATTCATTATTATTGTAATTACAAACGTACAACAACAAAAACTACATATACCCTGTAAACTACCTGCCAAGAAATTGTTACGTTGAACAAAAATATGTATCCAAATCCATAAAATATATTATGATTACTTCGTAAATTATATATTAAATAGGTCAAGATTAAAACTGCTAGGAATAAACCCATTTGGAGTTTACTATAACCCCCAACACTGGAAAAGTGTTAAAGATATTTTATAAATGAATTCTTTATTAGGACAAATACTTAATATAAAATTGATTCACTTCAAAAAATATGAAATTTGAGAGTTCAAATCTGTCTAATTGAAATTTTCTGCAGAATGGAATGAAAAGAAGTTAAGAAAACTAGAGAAAAATATCGACCACGGCTCCTGATAATGGGTACTTCCAGTTAATTTTTAAAGAAACAATAAAAAACTACTGAGCGAATACAAATAAAGGTTAAAATCTACGTGGAAAATAAATACTCTTATAGTGGCCAAATGTTGCAAAATTATTATCATTCCCAATGATTTATATTGACAAGCTTAATTATTAATTGAATCCAGTCATGTTAATCTAAAAACCTTCAAAAGCTTTTAAAAAGCAATTTGGAAAATAATAAAATATACATTTATTCCCTGCCAACATTTTCTATCCAAATTTAGTCTAAAACGTCAATACAAGTAGTTTTACACAATCGAATATGATATCATTTTCTTATAATGAAAAGAGTCACCGTTCGTGAATGTTTTAATCGTTTTAAGATGACACTTTTTTTGATTTTTTATCCGTCACTATAAACAAATTGTATTGAACACTTTAAAAGTTGTACATTTACTGAGCGAATTATATCGTGATCGTTCTCTTTTCTTTATTCTGGAAGGTAAACAGTCGCCTAAAGCAAGATTTTTGAATCATAATTCGATGGTAATGTAGTTTGTTTTTGTAATTTGTGTATTTTCCATATTAAAAGCCACTTTTTAATAGAATAATCCAAGAACTCACTTCCAATTGCTGGCAGGGTTCTTTTGTATTTTAAAGATATTATCAATACCAATATATTCCATTCAGAGTAGTTAGAAATTTGGTATATTTAGGAAATATAGTTGATGTACAATAATATTTTTATG
>MINK01176810.1:0-13683 GCA_001735545.1 Phormia regina | reverse complement strand
TTAATTATTATTATGCGTAAAGATTACAAAAAGAAGTTATGAATAATTATTAGAATAAAGCAAATATTGAAATAATTGTAAAATATGATGCCTTTTACATCGATTTTCTTAATATTCTTTTTGATTTAGTCTTCTTTATTTTGTCAATACTGCAATAGTGAATACTTTTTATTTTGATTTTTATTATCAGATTTTAAATAAATACGTTCTTAATTTTTTGTTAGTTTATATACAAATATAAATAAATAAATAAATAAATAAATAAATAAATAAATAAATAAATAAATAAATAAATAACTAAAATAAATAAATAAATAAAAATTGATTAATTTTTTAATCAAAAACTAATTATTTACAATAAAATATTTTGTATAAAATATTCATATTTAAAGAAAAAAATCATTAAATAAATCTTGTTTTTGTTAAGAAAACGTTTTCTTTTACTTTTCAAAATAAAGAAGAAATATTCCCCTTAAGCTAAAATGTCAGCATTTATTCATTTTTGATTATAATGTTTATAACTAAAAAACAGACAGACGGACGTACAGACCAACCAAACCATTAAAATCCTCTATAAATAAAAAGTTTTTCATTACAAAAATTTTTTCACTTTTACTTTTTCACATAAATTTGTTTAATTTAAAATGAATATTTTTTTTTCCAAACAAATTGAATTTTATTAAATTAATTTTATTTAGAAAAGAAAAAATCATTAAAAAAAATCTCTTGCCTCTTATAGTTTCATAAATCAATATTTATTTTTCTTTTAGTTAAACTTTAAATCAAAATAAATACTTAATTTATATTGAAATAAACACAAATTGCATAATTATGTTAATAAATTTGAAATTGTTACTTCTATAAACATTTTTTTTCTTTTCATTCATTTACCTTTAAAATATATAAAATAATATTTTAAGAATTTTAAACACGTTTGTTAATTTAATGTCACTTTTATTTTTTGCTCTTAAATAACAAACAGAATGAAGTGAAAAAATTATATAAAAACCTATAAAACAGACGACTTATTATTTTAGATTCAATCTAGTCTCCAAGTAAATTAAGATTACAGGGGGTTCTAGTCTGTAAGTAAATGTTTAGAATATTAATAAGAAATTTGTCAATTCAATGTATTTTAAAGAGTAAATGAAAAATCACAAAAAAAGGCGGCAATTTATTCTTTTATAACAACAAAAAAATGTTATAAATTAATAGCATAAGTTTAATAAAAATAAATTATTAATAAATTTATGTTAATAAAAAATATGTTAAACATGATTTGTAACACAAAAAATTAATTTCATTTTATTAGGCCATAAAATTATTAATAATATAATTTTATTTAATTTTTTCAAGACTCAAGTGTTGCTAATTCCCCCAAAAAATGAAATTAGCGTTTTTTTTTTCACCTCAGTGTTAATTATCTAATTTTGTGCACCACTAAAAGTGTAAGATATTTTTTATTTTAATGTTTTTATCTGAAACATTTTATTCATCACTCAAATTAAAAAAAAAAATATTTCACCTTTTAAGATTTTTCTTTAAATTTCTAAGTTCACCACAAAAATTTATTCCACCACAAAAATTATTTTTCACCACTAAACTTGAAAAAAAAATCACCAGTAAATTTTTTCACAACAAAAAAATTTTTCACCTCATAATTTTTTTTTCACCACTAAGATTTTTTCACCTCACTTGTAATATATTTTCAAATTTTTTTCCAAAAATATTTTAACAATAATCAGGAGTTTTTCACAACCAAAATAATTTACCACTGATATGCCTTCCAACAACGCACAGTGGGCCAAAAAAAAATTTTAATGTAAAATTTCTTTACATAAATCTGTACATTTATATAAAATTTCGTATTTTACATGTATAACCCAGGATTTATGGCCATTTTTATTAGTTTTTCTTTTTATAATTAAAGGCAATAAAATTTAATATTTAAAAATTCATTTTTTTTCATCACTAACTGAGATCTTTTTCACCTGAAATTTTTTATGTAATTTTTTACGGAAAAAGTTGTATTCAATATACTGTTCACCTCAATTTTTTTACCACAAAATTTTTTTCACCTCGGAATTTTTTTTTCACCTCGGAAAATTTTTTCACCTCGGAAATTTTTTTTCATCTCGGAAAATTTTTTTCACCTCGGAAAATTTTTTTTACTCAGATTTTATTCTTCACGCTGAAAAATTTTTCATCACCAATACCGAAAAATTTTGGGACAAAATTTTACCTCTAAGATTTTTTACTTCAACTTTTTTCCTTTTTTTTCAAAAAAAAAAAAAAATTTAAATTTCTAAAAAACAAATCATTTTTTATAGCAAAACTATCCACTAATTAAGATCAAATATTTGATAGTCTTAGGTTTCTCATGGGATAATAAAGTTACATTAAATTAAATATAGAATTGTCCAATTTACAATCTGAGTATATAATTGGATGATTTGGATGATACCAAACAATTTACACAATAATTAAACAAAACCCTTAAAATTCTCTCCGAAGACATCAAATAAGGAAATAATTATGTCTGACCGCATATCCTGTTCTGTTGTTTTTTTCCTGTTATTCTTTGTTTAAAATTAGTTTGCTTCTAAAAAGGTAACTCTAATGTCTTAAAAAGTAACAATTTTGAAAAAGTACTAACTAACAACAAAAAATACTATTGAGAAAATGTATATAAAATTTTTAATTTTTTATTACATATTTATTACAAAAACGAAAGGAAAGAAAAAAACTTTAACCAAAACTATATTTCAATGTAATCAATATTAAAAAAATTGATAATTGTTAAATTAATGTATAATCTTAATTAGTAATATCTATCATATTTAGTACAACTTATCATAATTTATATGTATATGATGAAAAAATATTGAAAAATGAGTGTCTGTCCTTCCGTCTGCCTGTCCTTTTATGTTTGTCTCTCCCTGAAAAAAAAATTAACTTTAAAAAAAATATAGAATTTTCTAAAAGGTATAAATTTTTGTAAAAAGGTACTACTTTTACATAAAGTACTAATTTCGCTAAAAATATAATTTTTTATAAATTTTGGAAAACAAATAAAAACTAGAGTCCGTCCGTCTGTCTGCCTGTTGTTACATATATCTGTCTTCTTGTGTAGTCTTCATTTAAAAAAAAAAAAAATAATAATAATGTATAATTTTTTTAAAAAAGTATTATTTTTGAAAAAAAGTACTATTTTCACTAAAAAATATCTTTTATAAGTTTTTTTTTTAACAAAATGAAAAATTAGTAACTGTCCGTCCGTCTGCCTGTCCTTACATATATCTGTGCCCATGTGTAAAGACAACTTAAAGGGTATAATTTTTTTAAAAGGTTTTATTTTTTAGACAAAGAACTAATTTCACGAAAAAATATTATTTTTATAAGTTTTTATAAATAAGTTTTGTAAGCAAAAAAAAATAAAAAACTAGTGTCTGTCCGTCCATGTGCCTGTCCTTACATACATATATATGTCTCTTTTTTAAAGAAAATTTTTACGTTTTTAAAAGGAAAGAATTTTTTAAAAGGGTACTATTTTTTACGCAAAGTATTACTTTCACTAATATATATAATTTTTGTAAATTTTGTAAAAAAGATGAAAAATTAGTGTCTGTCCGTCCGTCTGCCTGTCCTTACATGTATCTGTGTCACTGTGTAAAGTCTACTTTTTTAAAATATTTTAATATTCCTAAAGGGTATTTTTTTAAAAGATTTTATTTTTCACTAAAAAATATAATTTTTTATAATTAAAAACAGAAAGTGAAAAATTAGTGTCTGTCCGTCCGTCTGCCTGTCCTTACATCTTTCTCTCTAGGAAAAGTCAATTTTTTATCAATTCTAATTTTCCTAAAAGGTATACTTTTTAAAGTACTATTTTTTAGACCAAGTACTAATTTTGCTACAAAAATATAATTTTTTATAAATTTTGTAATCAAAAAAAACTTGAAAATGTGTGTCTGTTTGTCCATCAGTCAATCTGTCTGTCCTTTTACAGACAGATATATCTGTGTAAATTAATCATTTTTAAAAATTCTATTTTTTCCAAAATTTATACATTTTTTAAAAAGGTATTATTTTTTACACAAAGTACTAACTAGCTTTTCTAAAAAATCATTTTTATAAATTATGTAAAAAAAAATACAAAATCTAGTGTCTGTCTGTTCGTCCGTCTGCCTGTTTTTCTAGGTTTCTCTCTCTCTTCCTGTATAAAATCAAATTTTTCTTTAAATTTTATAATTTTTCTAAAAGCTATCAATTTTTAAAAAAAGTACTTTTTATTTTAAAAGGTACTAATTTCGTTATAAAAATACTTTTGTAAATAATTTATAGCATTTTTTGATTTAGTTTTTTTTCTTACTTATTACATATTTTATATTTCTTTTTATTCCTTGATTTTTTTCAATTAAATTTAATTTTAATATTTTTTACAAAAAAAAATTGTTTTTCTACATTTAATATAAAATTAACTTTTAACAAAAGTTTATCTTAATAGTATATTTATTAGCATTCCTTTTAATTTATATATTTAAAAAAAGTGGAAAAAAGAGTGTCTATCCGTCCGTCTGCCTGTTTTGTTGGTTTTCTTTTCATTCTTGCATTTTTTTTTTTTAATTTAATTTTAAGATTTTTCATTATAAATTTATTAATAATTTAAATTATAAATTTATTTCACATTTAATAAGTTTTGGAAAAAGTTTGTTTTAGTACCATAATTATTTGCATTCCTCATAATTTATATAATTGTAAAAAGGAATTCAAAAGTACATGTCTGTCCATCTGTCTGCCTGTGTTGCTGCTATGTGTCAGACTCTTTGCGTAAAATATTTTTTCATTTTAAATATCAATAATTTTCCTAAAAATTAATAATTTTGCAAAAAAGCTTATATTTTTCGATAAAGTACTAATTTTGCTTTAAAAATATTTTTACAATTCATTTATGGCAGTTTTTATTTTATTATCCTTTTTTCTTTTACACAAAAAAATACTTTTTACCAAAAAAAAAAAAAAAANNAAAAAAAAAAAAAAAAAAAATAGTTTCATTTCATTAAAATGTTTTCTGTATTTAAAATAAAATCAATTAAACAAATTTATGGCATTTAATAGATAATATTTTATTTATTTATTTATGTTCTCAAAAAGTATATATTTTGCAAAGAAACAAGCAATAACGATGTATGTCCGTCTGTCTGCCTAAATAAAATCAGCCTTTCTTTATTTTAATAATTTTCATAGAAATTAGAAATTTTTTAAAAAGATACTATTTTTTACATAAAGTACTAATTTGACTTAAAAAAAGTACTATAACAATTGATAGCAATTAACTAATTTATTTAAGTCCTCTAAAACAGTATATTTTATAAAAAAACAAGCAATAAGGATGTCTGTCCGTCTGTCTGCCTGTCTAAAAACATTACATTTTTAATTAAAAAATTTTCATAAAAATTGGAAAATTTTCAAAACGTACTACTTTTTACATAAAGTACTAAATAGGCTATACAAGTACCATTACAATTGATAACATTTAATTTATTTATTAAGTCCTCAAAAACTTTATATTTTATGAAGAAAAACAAGCAATAACGATGTCTGTCCGTCTGTCTGCCTGTATAAAAAAATCCTTTTTTATGTTAACAATTTTCATAAAGATTAGAAATTTTTTCAAAAATGTACCATTTTTTACACAAAGTACTAAATTGTCTACAAAAGCACCATTAAAATTTATAACATTTAACTTATTTATTAAGTCCTCAAAAACTTTATAATTTATGAAGATATACAAGCAATAACGATGTCTGTCCGTCTGTCTGCCTGTACAAAATAATCCTTTATCTTTATTTTAATAATTTTCATAAACATTTTTAAAAAACTTATTATTTTTCACACAAAGTACTAAATTCGCTTAAAAAAGTACTATTACAATTGATTACATTTAACTTATTTATTAAGTCCTCAAAAACTGTATATTTTCTAAAAAACTAGCAATAACGATGTATGTCCGTCTGTCTGCCTATATAAAATCATCCTTTCTTTATTTTAATAATTTTCATAGAAATTATAAATTTTTCAAAAAGGTACTATTTTTTACATAAAATACTAAATAGACTATAAAAGTACCATTGCAATTGATAATATTTAACTTATTTATTAAGTCCCCAAAAACTATATTTTTTATAAAAAAAAAAACAAGCAATAACAATGTCTGTCCGTCTGTCTGCCTGCCCAAAAATATTATTCTTTGTTTTTTTAAATAGTTTTCCTAAAAATAATGAATTTTTTTAAAAAGGTACTATTTTTTAAACAAAATTCTAATTTCTCTATTAAAATACCATTACAAATAGTTTATAAAAATTTTTATTTTATTACATTTCCCCCATTTTTCTTTTAATTATTGCAATATTTTTTCTTAAATTAATTTCCCCTTTAGTTTCCCCCTCAATAAAGAACAGTTTCCTTGCTACTTATTTATATCAAATAAAAATAAAAAACACTTAGAAAACTTTCTAAATTAATTATAGAAATTATCGATAATTATGAATTAATAATCATCAATAATGTTGCCTATAATAAATCAATATAAAAAGAATTTTATATTAAAAAAAAAAATAGCATAAAATGAAAGCTTAAGAAAAATAAAAAAGAATTATAAAAACCATTAAGTTTGACTTTAATTGAATCATTATGAACCGCTAAAATGTATAAATATGAATGAAGTAGTCAAGAAAAAAATATATATATAATAAAAGATGTTTATCAAAATGATTAAAAAACATAAAGAGAGTCATAAAAAAAACGTGGTGAAAAAGTTAAAAAAAAAAAATAATATAAAACATTTTATTGTTTTACGTTGAACACCACAAGTGTGTGTTCTAAAAGAGTTTAACAAACATTCTACAAACATTTTTTTAGTAAAGAGAAAAAAATTCCTTTTTTTGTGTCTTCAATGACCACATTTTTATAGTTTTTATTGTGTTTTTTGTTATCTTGGTTACACTTCCTTATAAAAGAGGTTAGTGGCACGTATGTATGTTTTGTTGTAGAAAAATAAATTCTATTCATTTCTTTTTTATGCTGTGGGACTTCCAAGAGGTAAATGTGTAAATATTTTATGACTTTTTTTCTTTAAATGGGGAGTTATAGATGCGTTGGTTTTATATTTAAAAACTCAGGGTCATTAAAATGAGATATTGTTTCATATCTGTTTCAAAAATTTAAAAAAAAACTTTTGTTATGAAAAAAATTAATAAATAAAATTTTTTGATATAAAAAATTATAAATTATTTCTCAATTATTACCCTAAATCCTGTTAAAAGTGAATAAAATTGTTAAAAAAAATAATTACGCAAAATATTGCTTTTAAAAAACAAAAGACTTAAGCAACATGCGTGAAATTAGCCAGTTCACTATGTAGCGGCCCACCAAAAAACAAAATATAAATCAAACTGTATCTTCTAAACCATTGCCCGCAGCAAATTGAAATGTATAGAAAAGTTATAGAGCAGGACTTCAGCTTTTTGAAAATGTCTGACATAGTCACTCTATAATAATTTTTCATAAGCTTCTTCATGTCTAAGTTGATTAATTTGAGCTTGAAAATATATAAATAGAAATAAATTTGTAACTCCTAAATTATTAGTTTAAAGGAATAGAAATGTATAGAAAAGTTATAGAATAGGATACAGGCTTTCAGAAAAATGTTATTATAAGCACCCTGTTATAACACAGAACGAGTTACAGGGTGTCAAAGTTGAGCAACTCACAAAAAAATATATAGAAATCCATCTGTATCTCCTTAACTATTTCCGGCAAAAAATTAAAATGTATAGAAATGTTATAAAGCTGGATATCTGCTTTCAGGGAAATATTGCATTTACTTCATGTTGCAGTTACTTCATTGTAATACAAGACGAGCTATTTGATTTTTATGTAGACCAACTCCAGTATGAAAATATATAAATATAAATAAATTTGTAACTTTTAAACTATTAGTTTGAAGGCATTGATATATATATAGAAAAATAATAGAGCAATATGTAGGCTTTCAGAAGAATTTTATTGTAATCACCCTGTTATAATATAGAACGAGTTACAGGGTGTGAAAGTAGACCACCTCAATTGGTTAGTTTACAGTGAAGCCCTTCTCAAAAAAATATAAATCAATCTTTATCATCTAAACCACTATACGTAGCAAATTTAAATGTATAAACAAGTTATAGAACAGGATTAAATCTATTAAAAAAATATCACCTTGGTCACCTTGTTGTAATATTGTATAAGCTACAGGGTGTCAAAGTGGACCACTTCGAACATGAAAATATAAAAAAATAATTAAATATGTATCTCCTAAACTATTAATATAATGAAATTAAACTTTTTAAAAAAGTTAAAGAACAGAACCTAAGCTTCCAGAAAAATTTTGCATTAGACAGCCTGTTATAATATATAATGAGCTACAGGGTGACAATATTAAAACAGGGAAAATTGTTTAAACAAATTTTATTAATTTCTTAGTTTCTTAATTGCTTGAATAGAATTAATTATGTATAGGAAATTTGTAGAACAGAATGTAAACTTTCAGAAAAATTCTATCGTAGTCACCCTGTTGTAATTCGTTCTAATCTACAGGGTGACAAAATTGATCAATTCAAACAAGAAAATATATAAAAATAAATCGGTTTATATCTTCTAAATTATTAATATTAAGGAATTAAAAGGATAGAGAGCAGGATCTAAGCTTTTAGGAAAATTGTGTTACAGACATCCTGTTATGATGTAGAATGAATTACAGGATGTCAAACATGAACAATTTGAGAATAAAAAACTATAAAAATAAATAAATTTGTTTCTCTTAAATCTTTAAAAATTTATACATTAGAACATAAGCTTTCAGAAAAATGTTGTTATAAACATTCGATCATAATACAGCTTAAGATACAGGGTGTCAAAGTTGACAAACCCAAATACGAAAAATCTTTAAAAAACAATTGAATATTTGTTTTTTACTTTTTAAACTTTTTGGATATAATTAAAATATAAATAATAAAACAAAACCCAAGCTTTAAAAAAAAAAAACACAGCTACTCTGTTATAAATTTTTATAAGCTACAGGGTGTCAAAATCGATCACATAAAGCATGAAGGAGATTTAAGAGTCCTTTACATACACAAATTTAATTTTAGGAATAAAATATACCAAAAAAATTGGTAGAATAGGATCTAGGCTTTCAGATAAAAATTATTACAGACACCCTGTTATAATAGTTTTTAAGTTACAGGGTGTTTAACTTAAATATCTTAATAATGAAAATTTTTATTCTAATTCTAGTATTTTAGATCACAATATGAATACAATAGGGTTGTCTACTGTATGTAAATTCTCCTTATAGATGTTGACAAAGTGCGGGTTGTTGAAGAGATAAAAGGGGATTATTAATCTATAATGGAGAATAAATTATAATTACTCTTTTAGTAAGAGCAATTATCATTTTAGGGGGGTGGGTTCGTGAATAAAGAAAAATAAATAAGGGGATTCAATTAGTGGTGTAGCTGGTTCTTCTAACAACAATTTCTTACCTTTTAGTTTGCAGACAATCCAGAAATGAGGTAAGTATTCGGCAGGTTTCTTTTTTCTTTTACTTCGATTTATTACAATTTCCTTTTTTTACAGTGACTTAAACTAATGTATGTATTAAATGGGGGTTTCAATTGATGAAAAAAAAATGTCAAGTAGATGGCTCGATGTCAAGTGGCTCATATTAGTCAAATTTGACACCCTGTATTATACACTCCATAAAAACAGGGTGTTAGTGATATTATTTTCTTAAAATTTTAGGTCCTACTCTATAACTTTCTTATATATTTCCCATAAATCCGATCAATATTTTACAAGTTACCAAATTATTATAATTTTTCTTTTTCTATTTAAACTTTTTTTCCTTGAAAACAAAAATCTCTAAAAAAAAATCCATCAACTTTAATTTTACTCCCAACATATTCCCCTTTAATAATCTAAACATGAAATAAATATCATAAAAACTAAAATAACTAAAATAAGCAAAAAAAAATTAAACTTTCACTTTAAACTCCAAAACAAAAAAAAAAAACTAAAAACATTTTGGCAGAATAAAAGACAGCTATAAAAATTACTTTTACGTTTAAAGCAGCAGCAACAAAAAAGCTAAACAAATTAAATAAAATTAAAAAAAAAAAAACATTTAAATAAAATTTCTACATTTACCAACTTCAAAATAAGTAACAAACATATAGAACCACGCCCACATGTGACCACCATGACTTCTACAATTTAATAGAGTTTTGTTTTCTTCTATTTCTTCTCTAAACTCCCTCTCGTTTCCCTCATTATAAAATGATCTAGTCTCCTGGCCACAATTATTTAAAATATCATTTACTATCCCGTTAAAGAGAGAGAGAGAGAAACAAACGTTGGCAAATATCTCCTTAACTTTAAACGCATTGATGGCAAAAAATATTTAGGAAAAAAATAATCTTTAACATTTAACAACATAAAACATGCAAAATTGTAATTATTTTTTCTACTCCCCTAAATGAAGAAGAAATTAGTGTGAGAATATTATATATTAAAGCTAAAACGAATAGTAAATACCCTACACAATATTTTGGAATTATTTTTTAAAGTCTCTTACTTTTAAATGTTAAATTTTTAGTACGAAATTTTAAGTTTTTAGTACGAAATTTTTAATTATTTTACTAAAATTTTGTAATAAAAATTTTGTACTAAATTTTGGAACTAAAAGTTTTGTACTAAAAATTTAGTTCTAAATTTTGTACTAAAAATTTAGTTCTAAATTTTGTACTAAAAATTTAGTTCTAAATTTTGTACTAAAAATTTTGTTCTAAATTTTGTACTAAAAATTTTGTACTAAAAATTTTGTTATAAATTTTGTACTAAAAATTTAGTTCTTAATTTTGTACTAAAAATTTGGTTCTAAATTTTGTACTAAAAATTTAGTTCTAAATTTGAGTACGAAAAATTAAGGAACTAAAAATTTTGTTCTAAATTTTGGAACTAAAAATTTTGGACTAAATTTTTGCACTTAAATTTAATACTAAATGTTTTTACTAAAAATTTTGTATTACATTTTTGTAATAAAAATTTTGTATTACATTTTTGTACTAAAAATTTTGTATTACATTTTTGTACTAAAAATTTGGAACTTAATTTTTGTACTAAAAATTGAGTACTAAATTTTTGTACTAAAAATTTTGTACAAAATTTTGGAACTAAAAATGTACCAAATTTTGGAACTAAAAATGTACCAAATTTTGGAACTAAAAATGTACCAAATTTTTGTCCAAAATTTTTTACTATATTTTTGTCCAAAATATTGTACTAAATTTTTGGTATTTAATTGTCAGTGTAAAATTTTAAGTACTTAATTTTTAATGTTAAATTTTTAGTACCAAATTTTTAATTATTGTACTAAAATTTTCTAATAAAAATTTAGAACATTTTCTAATAAAAATTTAGAACATTTTTATAAATATAGTACTAAAATAATAAAAATTTAGATTAAAATTTTTGTACTAAATTTTAATACTAAAAACTTTGTACTAAATTTTTATACTAAAAATTTTGTACTAATTTTTTTACTTAAAATTTTATACCAAATTTTTTACTTGTACTAAATTTTAAGTACTTTATTTTTAATTTTATGTTTTTAGTGCAAAATTTTTGATTTTTGTACTAAAATAAAAATCAAGTACAAAGTTTTCTAATAAAAATCTAGTACTAAAATTTTATTAGAAAATTTAGCACTAATATTGTGTAATAAAATTTAGTACTAAAATTTGTAACTGATAATACCACAAAATTTATACTAAATAATTTTACAACAAAATTTTTGCTAAAAGGTTTGTACCAAATATTTACTTTGGTACTAAATTTTTTTCTAAATTTTAGTATTTAAAAAATTTAGTACTAAAATTTTTTATTAGGAATTTATTTTTTAGTACACACATTTTCAGAATAAAATTTTTAGTATAAAATTTTAGTACACAAAATTTTGGAATAAAATTTTAGTCGAAAAAAATTTAGTACAAAATTTAAGTACTAAAATTTAGTACCAACAGTTTTTATTAAGAATTTAGTACTAAAAATTTGGAACCAAAAAAAGTTTTAAGCGTTTAATAACAACAACATGTACTAAAATTTGGAACCAAAAAAAGTTTTAAGCGTTTAATAACAACAACATGTACTAAAATTGTGTACCAAAAAAAGTTCTACCTAAAAATAAAAGTACTGAAAATTCCATACTAAACAAGTTCTTAAAATTATGTATTAAAGATATAATGCAAAAAACATAATTGCACAAAATTTTAGTACTATGTAATAAATTAGGACTAAAAATATTAATCTAATATTTTAGTACTAAAATTTAGTTCCAATATCGGTTGTACCTCAAATTTGTTACTAACATTTAATAACAAAATTTGTTGGTACATGATTTTTAATTTTAAAATTTTAGTACTAAATTTTATGTACAAAATTTTGTTGTCCAAAATTTTATTGTTAAATTGTTACTATGATATTTTAATAAAATTTTTAGTGCTAAATTTATGGTTCTAATTTTTAGTACTAAAGTTTTGTACCAAAAATGTTTGCATTAATAATTTAGTAAAAAAATTTTAGTACAAAAAATATAGAACTGAGTACTTATTTTTTAGTAAAAATTATTTTGTACAAAATTTAAGTACTAAAATTTAGTACTAAAAGAAATGAAAACATTTTTACAAAAATTTTGTTAAAAAAAATTTTCGTAATAATGATAAAAGTAGTAAACTTTTTAGAAAAATTATTAACATAAAAATTTTTGATACCAAAAATTTGGTACTAAAAAAATTTTAATAAGTACCAAAAATTAAATACAAAAAATAAACAAAAAACTTATAAAGACTAATTTAGTATCAAAAATAAAAAATTAAAAGTTTTGATACGTTTTTTTTTTTTTTTTTCAATTTGGCAATAAAAAAATGTTTGGTACTAAAAACATTTGCTACTAAAAAAAGTACTAAGAGTACTAAAAAATAACCAAAAACATTACAAAAACTAATTTAGATTTATTAATACTAATTTAGAATCAATAAATTTTAAGCAAAACATTTGGGTACTAAATTTTTTCCACAATTTGGTACAAAAAAAATTTGGTACCAAAAAATATTGGTATTAAAATTTTAAATTTACTATTTTTGTGTTAATAATTTTTATATTAAAAGGTTTTGTACATTTTTTTTTTGTAAATTTTGTACTAAAAAGTTTTGGTACTTAAAATTTTATGGGAAAAATTATTTCAAAAATTTTAAGTACCAAAACACATTTTGTTAAATTTTTTTTTAAGAAAATTATTAACACAAAAAATTTTGATACTAAAAAATTTGGTACTAAAAAATTGTTAATAAGTACCAAGAATTAAATACTAAAAAATAAACTAAAAATTATAAAGACTAATTAGTATTAATTAGTTGTAACTTAAAAATTTTGATATGTTTTTTTCAATTTGGTACAAAAAAAAATTTGGTACTAAAAATAAATTTAGCACCAAATTTAAAGAAAAAAAGAACTAAGAGTAATAAAAATAAAAAACTAATTTAGATTTATTAATACTAATTTGGAATTAATAACTTTTAAACTAAA
>MINK01176808.1:0-23061 GCA_001735545.1 Phormia regina | reverse complement strand
TTATTCGACTTAGACTTTACGTTATTCGACTAGACTCTTACTTTTTTATTATTTTAGTCAGACACTTTGGAGACCTGTAGAAAACAAGAAAAATTATAAAAAAATACAATACAATAAAAATTTATTTAAATATTAATAGCGCGTGCCAGGACTTCAACAACAGTTTAACATTTTGACATATTCTCATTTTTTTTTCGTTTTTTCAAAGTGTCAAAAGTATTTAAGTTTTAATAAAATAATAAAAATACAACAATAACAATTTGACACCTCTTTATAAAAGAAATAAAATCTTTTTATATTTACTTAAACAAAAGCATTATTATATTTAAGGGTCTTGAATTAATACATCAGCCCTTAAATATATTAAATTTGTGTAACCACTTTCGAAGATAAATATTTGTAACTCAAAAATAAAAAAATAAAAGCTTTATAATAGTTCAGAATTTTTTAATACCATGTCAGATATGATATTAAAACTTTCCTGAAAATTGTCTGCATATAAATTGTTGTAAAATATTAGTTAGTATATGAATTCCAATAAATAAAAAGAACAAAAAAAAACTATAGCAAATAATGAAAAAATCTAAGAGAAAACAAAATGTGATAAGAAAACAAAACACGTAAAAAGTTAATTAATTAAGCTGAAATGGTATGATATAAAGTGAAAAAAAAGAAAAAAACAATTTAATACAATTAAATTAAGATGAATGATTTCTATATAACAATAATTAAACCTAATAAAATAATACATTGTATTATTAAAAGAAATAGATTATTTGATGTAATGCCTTTTACATAAACAGTGATTGGAATATAAATAAAAAATATTTGTATATTTCAAACATTTTTTGGTAATAGAAACACGTAATTTCTAGTTAATTATATTAAAGTTATTTACAGAGATAAGGATTTTCGAAATAATAAAATTTGTATTATAATAAATTAAGTTTTTATATTTTAAGTTTAATAAACTATTAGATTTTTTTGAATAATCTTACAAATTATATATATATATTTTTTTTTACATATTTTAAAAATGTTTAGAATCAGTTAATAAGGGAATTTTCTTAAAATTATTGAAATTAATAAAGTTGAAATGATTTATATCATCAGATTGTAGCTTTATTTTAACGCACAATGTGGCCAAAAGCATAATAAATTGTAATAAGTCTGAAACTTTGAAACCACCGAAAAGAGTTTGAAAATCAATAGGGAAGGAGTTAAACTTTCAGAATATTTTAAGATAGTGTATGTACCTGCAGCAATTTATTTTTTCCCCTATCACTGATCTTTCACCCATCATATTTTAAAATTTTCAAATTATCAACATATGTTTTATTAAATTTCTTTAAAGAGTAAACAATATTATCAATTACCCCTCCTGGTGTACATTGGTAAAACTGCTGGTGGGCCACTTTAACTTATCGTACAGGAACGTTATAATCACATACGAAGCCCTTACTATCTGTAGATCTTTTAGTGTACATAAAGACTCCCCAGTACTAATTTAATTCAAATAAAAATCATTTAGTGATTTTACCATTTGTAGATTTTGGGTCGCCATGGTTAAATGAATTTTAATTCAATTAAACATGTTAAATTTTGATTATTTTTTTCAAATGCTGCATTAATATAAAATAATATATAGGAAAACGATTCTGTCTCTATCACTTGGCGAATCTGCATCATGGGATGGGGTAGTATCGATGGTTTTTGTCACTCCACAAATTCTTAATAATAATTTAACTTAACATGAAGATAACATGATAATTCATTAATAAAGAAAGTTTATTGATATTGTAAGCAGTTTTGATTATATATCACTTTAAGCAAAAACGTGACGAATGCTTCGCAGTCTTTTCTAAGCACTTTACATAAATTAAAAAAAATCTTTAAAATCATTCTGCATTTGTAAGTTACGATTATTTAAAATGCTTATATAGTAAAGGTAGTCAATATCGACACCATGTAGATTATCTTGTATTATCACAGGGTAACTACAATATAATTTTTCTAAAATCTTAGGATCTCTCGTTCAACTTTTCGATACATTTTAATTTAATCCCACCAGCAGTTTAAAAGATATAAAATTTATATTTGTACCCCACTGTGCGTTATTGTTTCATGTCAATTTTTTTTTTTACTGAAAATTAAAAAGTGTTGTTTGAAAACCATATTTTAGAAATTTTCTTAAAATGGTCCAGCTCGCATAAATTAAATAATTAAACTGAAATATATATATTTTTTTAATATCTTTAAACTTTAATTGTAGGGGAGAATATTTGCAAATTTTTTTTGTCAGCATACAAATCAAGGCACTTTAACGAACGTATGAATATATTAAGAATTAAATATATTGTATTTCCTTTTTTTTTTTTTTTTTTTTNNATATTAAAAATTAAATATATTGTATATTGTATTGTTTTTTTTTGTGAAGAATAAAAAACAATTTATTAAAGTGACATTTACGAAATTGTTCAGAAAATGTTGAAAGTTATGGAAAAAGTTTCCAACTTTTATATTTGAATGTTTGCAAATTTAAGTTAAGTATGTGTATCAAGTTTCACTTATAAGTTTACAATATTAAAAACTTATAAATAAAACGTTACAGGAAACTGTTAAAATGTGTTTTCTAGGAAAAGATACCTATTTTTATACTCTAGAAAAGAAAATTGCGACAATAGAGAAATGTGTGCGCACTTTAAAAGTATAAGAGGCAAAGAAATTACAAACAAACTTAAAAAAGAAAAATAGTTATATCATACTAAAGAATTTTAAAAGATATACAAAAATATCTTTATTATTTTTATTTTTACGAGAGTATACTTGGAATGCTTCGCTAACCCTATAGCATAGAAATACAACAGTTTAGCGTGAATAAAATCAATTGTTAATAAATGAATTATTCAAGTTATTGCAATTATTTTCTATTTTGTTTCTCTCTCTTTTCTTTTAACTCTCGTAATTAAAATTTTTAAATGCTCTTATTTGTTGCAAAAACAACATTTATTTCATTACAAATTTTCCAGTTTGGGTTTTTAAAAAACGCATAACAATAAAATCGTTTTGAACGAGAGAGTTGTATATGCATATGGGAATATAAATTATATCATGGATTCTCTTTTGTTTGTTTTGTGGTATATGTATTGGTAGTAACTTTTATTGCTTATAACTTCTTAAATGCTGAACGGTTTTTAATAAAATCTTTATTCTGCACATCTATGAGATAATAACTCTCTAATAGTATATTTTTAATTAAAATCGGTTGTTTAGTGTGACCGTAAAAGGAATTACAAGAAATGTGTTTGTCTATTAATTATAAAGGTTTCATTTTTCTTTTCCGGTCTTCCATATATTATCTTTCAATTGCAAATTTTAAAGCAATAAAATTAAAAATTTATTTAATGATGAATTAAATCAACCACTTCAATTAATTAATTTTTCTTTTGTTAAAATCTATTTCATATAGATTTGTTGTTTTCCTAATATGAATTACTAATAGAATTTATTGTATCAATTTCCGTATTTGTTTTATTTTTATTTTGATTTGATAAAATAAAAGCTCATATATCATAGATTATCTATCATTAATATTAACAATTGTTTATTTTATTATTTGTTACACAAATATGTTATTCTAATATTTACAAAAGAATTTCTATAACCATATTAATACTTAGAATTAGTGTCGGCACAAATGTTTCTGATTAAATTCAACAATACAAAATAATATTTTATAAATATCATAAATATAACATAAAATAAAAAATAAAAGAAAAACAAATATAAATTAACATATTATTTCCATATGAACAAATTTGAAGAATTTAGCTAACTTAACAGTGAATGATAACAAAAATAATAAAAGTGTATGTATGTTATTGGGTAAAAAAACCCAACAATTAGGCCAACATTTATTTATCTGTCTGATATATTGTTAAATATATACAAATAGGACATGAGTAAAAAAATTGTTTCATCACTATTAGATTTGCGTTCCTGAGTTGAAAAAAAAATCATGTAAAAGTGTTAAAGATACGTAAAGGTTTGGACCCAAAAGTGGTCATTAGAGAACACAATATATCCTCATCCGTTGACAATTATAAAACATGTAAACAAAATACGTTGGATGAACATGGATTCCATTCGGGATGCCGCTAACTTCATTAACGAAAATAAAATAATAAAATGTTTAAAAATTAAACAATTACGAAATTTTTATCAATTTTCATTATCTGTCCTCTTGAACAAGTCATGAATCTGTTATATACAAATAAAATTCTTCAGTACCAGTGGATTTGTTTGCTTCTCTTATGCTCTAACGTTAAAAAAAAATACGTATGTGTTTTTGGTGTTTAGAATTAAGTTCAAGCCGGTCAAGCCAGACCATCTGCTATCCTACACCATTGTCCCTGTGTAACAAAATTTGAAAGGGCCAAATACTAATTGCAAATTTTACACCGATACTGAGATTGGTTCTTAAAGGGGAGTTATTGTCAAACATGGGATTAATGAACGTTGAAGTGGTTTTAGAAAGAGGGATTTATATGGGAGCTATGGTCAATTAAGGACCGACATTTGGCACACATATTTGTGCTTACATTAAACTTATTTGTGTTAAATTTCATTAAAATATTTCCATTTTTAAGGCAAACTCAATTCCGGGAGGACATTTGTAAGAGGCCTGGTGAAATAATGGGCCGATCATGATGTGGACAGCCAGCTAGAATGTCGGAGAGACTCAGAAAGTCATTCTGAGTCGAACCGTATACCGCTGTTGGTTGGATGATTTTTTCTCTGTGTTCCAATATTTAAACAAACACATAATTCTCCAACCACCTATGTTGGTGTAGGGTCTAAAAATCATTTTATTTCAATAGTATTGTAGACATTCCATAAAAAATCTTTCTTTATATTTTATATGAATATTTTCTTATTCTATCATAAAATTTTATTAAAATCTCTTTTATGATTATGTTTACATTATTATGTTACAATGTTTAAAACTTTTTTCTTAAGTGTTGCAAAACTTTTAAATCTCCTATTGCTTAACGAGATGAAGGAATAAAAAATTAACTAAAAAACTGCGATTGCATTTAAGCAAATAAACTTAAGTAGAAGAGAAAAAACTAAAAACAAAACTCTTAAACAACTTTTTTAGTTGTTAAATAACTATTTATTATAACAGTTTCAAATGCATGTTTAATGGAACATTATAAAACAAATTAAGTTGATAAGAAAAAATAAATGATTGTATAGAAATCTCCCCTAGAATTTAACTTTCTTCTTTATATTATTAGCTAAATTATTTAACGTTATGTAATACTTCAACAAAGTTACAAGCCCCTTAATATGCTAGCTAATTATCTTGCTACTTTAAATATTTTCTATCATCCTCCTTTCTAAGCTAAACAAATTTGATTCGAATTAAATTTTATTCTAGTGTGAACCCAAGACACGTTCCCCAAACAATTTATTTAAATAAATTTTATATTTTTTGTTGAGCAATAAAATAACATTCACATCGAAGTCCTTATTATGTATGTAAAAATGTAACAATTTATCAAGTCTGTAATTTCCCTTTGGTGATTTCAATTTGATCATAATTTTTATTAAAAAAAAAGAGGAAACAAAATGCTAAAAATAAAAACCACAAAAATACGCAGTGACACAATTATATAAAAATGTAAATTTTTGATTAAATCACAGCTAAATGCAGAAAATGAAATTGAAATTTAGTTTTTATAAACACAAACATATAAGTATTTGTGAATACATGCAAACATATTTGTTCACATTACAAATAAAATAACATCTAAAGAGCATTGAATTGAAAGCAATAAAAAGATTTTTTAAAATTGGTCACATACAAAATGTAGTATTTGTAAAACGTTAACATGTTTTTTATACCAAGAATTGAACATAGAATGTCCTGCTAAACAGATTGCGCCAGTGAATACAAAGTATTTATATTAACACAATGTGGTTATATGGACGTTATTTTTTGTTCCGGATGCCGATAAGTTTTTATGTTTGTGTTGATTCTTTGTGTTTATATGAAAAAAGGATGTTTATTAAATTTAAGGATTATGTTTAATAAATATTGGAATTTAGCAAGTGAATTTTAATACAATGTAGCATTACAAATAGAGAGAGAAAGAAGAAGATATAAAATGTATTAGATACTGTTTTAAAATTTTAATAAAATATGTTTATTATAAAAAGGCTTGCAATGAAAATTTAAACTTTGCAGTAAACTTTTTTTATTTGCAGAAACAATTTTATTACTAAATTTAATAAAAATTATAATCATTTAATCTATATTGGTGCTTTCCATAGGCTTCAAAATAATCTNTATTNCAAACAATAAAATAAAANTTGTATTAAATCACAAGTTACCTTATGCTGCCACTNTAATAAATAGTTCTGTCTAAAAGTTGTTACTTCAGAAAAANAAATTTTGTTCGAAATATAAAAATGGGAAAAATTTCACTANAGTTTCTTTAAATTTTTTATTGTTTTTTTCCCCAAAATGCAAACAAATTGATTTTTTTAAATAATTCTATAAATGTTACACAAAGGTCGCAAGTCGATTTTTTGGTGATATTTAAATATATCCGAGCAGATTTTGAGGACTACATATTCATAGTAGTTCCTGGAGGTACAGAAAATATTCCCAAAGTTGGTCAATTCGGATATAAAATCTGTAAAAATTCACAAAAAATGAATTTATGTTCATGAGAATGGTCCTTTTAATAATATTTTTCAGAGTCGCTAACTGCATTTCGTTTACCGATTCGTGTTTTAGGATTTTATATAATTTAGACTAAAGTTAAAACTTTCATTTAAAATTGGTAAAATTCGAGAGACTGTATACCTTAACCACATAAGTTGCTTGGCTAGTCATCTCTGAGGAGATACTTTTTGAAAAGTATANNAAAGTATAAAATTATTTTATAATGTTAACAAACTGATATGTCCTGCTTCTGTAGACTTGGGACAGGGGGAGGACATATCTAAAAAAGTTGAGATTACAAATAGATTCCCATTTTCTTACTACAGAATTAAGATAATATTTTAGAATATCTCTTAAAATAAAAGACATAACCCACACATATATTTTGTAGAGAATTATTATCTATATTTATTTTTTATTTATAAAGTCACCAAATTTGGAGGTCCCCTTCCGTCCCCCAGACTAGCTAAGTACCTGTCCACCATTAAATCCATTTTCATACAAATATATCAAGCAGTTCTAAAGTGATCTCTGGGATCACTGTGTGCCGCACAACGTGATGACTTTTAACTGGGCTTTGTACAACAGTAATTTACATATGTCTGCACTACAAAGTATATAATTTTTCAACTATGATCCTTGCTGAAACAAAAGAAATATACATACATTATATTAATTTTAAACTTTATGTTTCACCTAATGGTATTTTCATATACAAAGTGTATCAAAGTATTATAATGTCATTTTCTAGATATACTTCATTATGACTTTGTCTTCATATACTACTTAGCATCTTGAAAATATTGTAATTTATGAGCTTATTTTTATGTAGTACACACTTAAAAAAAATCACAAAAAGAACATTACCAACTTCACCTCAACAAACAATAATTCATTTTTTTTTTCAAGAGTTATAAATTTAAACCATGACATACACAGACTTTTATAGTCTGATAAATTCTTTTACTACATTTTTGGAATTTTCAAAATAATAATATACGAACTATTATGTATGCCCATTTTGTTAAGCTGGTTAAAAGGGTTTTGTTTTTAAACCTCTTATTGCTACTTTAAAATGTATTTTACATTTTAACCACAAAAAATAAAGCTCCACATGTTTTACGCCTTGGTATTATGCACCATACTGTGATTTTTTTATTATTACTTTTTTTCTGGCTACACATCTGAATATTTGTACATTAAAGTAGTTGCAAAACTGAAATTTTTCGAAATTTTTATAAATATGTAGATAAAATTCTTATATAGAAATTTCTTCCATAGGAACTATTTTCCCATAGTTCCCATGGCAAATCATTAAAAAAATATATAATAAAATCAAGAAGAACCTTGTTTAATTTTGATCCTGCTGGCAAAAACATAATGCCAAAAAGTAGATTTTAAAATAATAATAACGTTACTTAAGTTTTAATTTAAGTTCGAAATATTAAAATATTTAATTTTGAGGACCCCTAATTAAAGAAATGTACATACATATATGACTACAGATAGAGATTGTTTTAAGAAATAACTGCTTTTTCATTCTAGTGTTTATAGAGTGTAGATGAAAAAATCGTAAAAATTTTCACATAGATACACACCGAAAAAAAATTATTTGGATTTTTTATTTTAGGAAGATAAATTACTTGTTAGAAATGAACAATATTAATTAAAATAATTAAAAATTGTCATTCGGAAGATGTAAAACAAACACTTTTATAATGGCACATTAAAAGCAAGAGCAAATATTATAATCGATTTGGCCGAATCTGTCAATTTATCCTCTTTAATGTTTTACATTTCATATGGAAGGTGAGTGCATTACGCCTATTTTTTATTTTCGAGTTTAAGTCAACCGTAAAACATTTCAGCCCAATCTTTTTAAATTTAATTTTTTAGTAAGTTAAAGAATAAACTTATTTACAGATTTTATGCATCCTAGGGCGATTCCCGGATGTTGGTATATATGTGAGTTATAGACCGATTCCCGTTATTTTTCAATACTTTTTTTACAAACTTAAAGTTCAACAAAATTCGATTTGTTTAAAATTTTGTTGGTACAATGTAATTATATTCTCTGTGTACGATATTTGAGTTGCAAGGGATATATATGCTATTGAAAACATTCGGCTTTGGAACAGACAGTGAAGAGATAAAGGTTACATGGTAATTGGTTTTATACTATTTTATTATTTTTGTATTGTAAGAATTCGTAAAGCCTTTTTCTATTCAAATTATTTATTAAATTGATTTTCTGAAAATTTAAATCTTCCAGAATATCTTTGTTCTTCGATTTAACCATGTCCGTCTGCCTGACTGGCTGGCTGACTGTCCATGTAAACCTTGGGAACAAAGTCACTTTTTTTCTTAAAATGCTATATTTTCAAAACGGTTCACTATTTCAATAAACTTTCTTTAGTAACAAAAACCTTGAAATTTTCGCTTATATTTAAGCTCTTTTGACCCTGACTATTTTCATGCGAAGTTAGTTTTTATTATAAATTTGATAAGTGACCAGAAACGTCGAAACAAATCCATCATATGAGGTAGATTCGCATACATATTATGTTTTTTATTTTATATTAATACAGCAAAGTTAAATCGGCCTATCAGCAGTTTGACGAATGTGTCCCAGGGGAAGAATTGTTCATAAGTGACCATTTCTTTACACTTTAAAGGAATTTATTAAAAATAATGTCTCAAATAGAGGTTGAATGAATTTGATTTCATTTATGTAAAATATTTACTATATGAGAACTAGTTACAGACCAATCCCTCACAAATTCTTCAAGATTAATTTATTTTATGCTCTTCAAGTTTCATCCATTAAGTAATCATCTTAATTAGGATTTGATTACAAGTACGGGATATACATCGTTAAATGGATTTATCTCTTGATACCAAAACGATTATTTTACTTTAAGATGAATCCAGGATACATAATTTTAGTTATGTGAGATATAAAAATATATCTACATTCCAGTTCAAATTTTCCTTCCATCTGTTTCTTTTTATTTATTTTATGTAAAGATGAAATGAAAGTGTTGATTTAAAAAACATATACAAGTAGGTGCCTGTAAGCGTTTTGTAAAAAAAAACAACATTTACATTTGAATATTTGATTTTTACACATTAGGTATAACGTAGTTTTATTATTGTTACTTTTTATGTTATTTTGCAAAGATGTCAGGCGTTTATTTGTTGCCTAAAGTTGTTTTCTTAAGGAGTTTTTCTTGTTAAGAGTATTTATATACAAATGGAAGTACATGTTATATTAAGATTTAAACATATATGTATGTAAACTTTTGTAGCTGTATAAATGTTACTAAAAGTATGGGGAATTAAACAATTTATAAAAAATCGCACACATATGTATTTAAATAAAACACCTGTGTCTTTTTTTAAACTATAGCTGTTTTTTAAAAGGTGATATTAAATTTTTTAGAAGTAAATTAGAGGCAGATAATATAAATATATGTATAAAAAAAATATTACACAGAGTTACAAAATGAATTAAAATTCAAAAAGTTTATCTGATTCTATTTTTTTCTGTAATTTTTATAACTTTTTATATCTACTGCCAATAAAATCTGTAAAAAACAGATATGATATAAAGATTGATAGATTCTGAACAAATTAACAATTTATATAAAATAATTATATACATATTTGTCTTCTGCCATTTACTGTGTAAGTAGTTTTCAAATTTAATTTTAAAATGTTCTTAATTTATTATATAAAATTATGTTGTTAATAACAAGGATCATCATTGTGTCTAAAACTTTTAGTTTGGTAATTATTCAAACATTCTTTTGGTATGAGTAAGTGTATATAGTTGTAATTAAGTTTTTTTTTTTTTTTGTTTCTACAAACTTTTCTTGACATTAACAAAACAGTTGCTGAAAAAACAATTACATTTAAAACTTTTATTTTCATTGTTTTATCAACTAAATAATTTGCAGCTTATATTTGAAAGACATGTACTCCAACAAAAAACTAAAGAGAAGAATTACCAGTCAAGCAGGTAAGTACATAATTAAAGTTCTAAATAATTTGACTTTAACTTAAATAAGTTCCCCAGGGCTGCATGGAAAATTATTTAAGTTTTTTCAGTCTGAAAGTTTTTGTCTCTTATTATTTTTATTTTTTTGTTTTCTAAAAATAATTATATCTGCGACATTTGTGCCCTTTAGTCATTAGTTCTTAGGAGAAATTGACGAGACATTTAAATGACAAATAAACCTTAGAACACTTCCCTTTTACGCTTTAAAATTCTAAACAAATTTTTCAAATCTTTTTTGACTTAAGTTTTAGACAAACAGCCATCAAGTTTAAATAATTAATTTCAAACGTTTTAACGATAACATTGAATTAGGAAAAAAAATAATAATTTAAAGTTATTTAGAAAACAAAATCAAATGTATTTAATTGGCAACAGACATTTTTAAAGTAACAAGATTAATAAGATTTTAATTACTTGAAGTGAAAAAAGAAACAAATTGAAAAAAAAACAGATGGTTGTTGAGGCCCCAACCGAGGACGACGACGAATACGATGTATTGGACATCGACAATATATCTTATAAATGTGAGTCCACCGGTCGTTATGTCTATGGTCAATTTCTCACTACTGTGAATGTTGTTCAATAAGATTGACAGATAATCTTTAAGGTCCTGTTAATATTTTAAATAAACTCGTTGTAGAAAAAACTAATCTGCATTTGTTATTTATACAGCATTTTAAAACACAGTTAGTGTCGCTCAATCCCAAAATTATTTCTACTTCTAAATTATTTTGGTTATCCTTTGTCGTTTTCTTATACACTTAAAAATAAACAGCAACAACATATTTTCTATCCTTAAGTCAGAAATTTGTTCAACGGTATTAAGTATTATCTTCCTTTTTTGAAACTTTAAAGTTCTTTATTTATTTGTATATTTATTTCAAATACATGTCATAGAAAATATGTTACATTCAAATTTGTGTTTATATCATTTTCTTTTATGAAAAGACTATATTCATAGAAATAAATAAAATTATTTTGCCATATATATATTTTTTTTTTTTTAGTTCAACACATATTCACATCTATTTTCACATGATAAAAGCGGATTTTCTTATGAATTTAATTTATTTTTTTTTTGTCTGCTTAGATTTATAAAAATATACACGTTTATTCACTATATTTTATCTAATACAAATATATTATATATGCCTGCATACATATCGAACACTAACCGCGGGAATGTCGTAAATGCAGAAAACAAAACTTTACAGGAGAAGTATTTTTGTGTTTGTTTACACGTGTTTGTCATGTGTATGAAAAATATCATTTACGATAAACTTGCTTTCGCAATAAATCTGAAGTGACACTTGATACGTCGATGAAATTTTGACAGATGATATAAATGATTCTATATTATAGATTTTTATCAAAACTCGAATTTCGAGAATGTTGACGGTTACGATATTTTGGCGGTCAAGACTCGATATGTGTTTCATTTCTTTCTTGGTGTGCGTGAAATATTGTAAATCTGTGAGGGAGATTCAGTGTTGGATTATAAATTAAAAATATCTATTTAAATCCATTGTTTGTTTTCATATTTTTATTACTTAGTTGACATGTAAATAGTTAATATTTAATTATTATTGAATTTGTTTTATATATCCCTATAGGGAGAAGTTGAGATGTAATAGTTTAAATTTTTTTCATTCACTTTGACCTTTAAACTATTGATGTAAAGTACTAAGTATATATCATTATGATGGTAATATCTTTGTCTATAATATGCAGCAACAACTTAAGATCTAAACAGTATATTTAAGAAGTTATTAGAAGTTAAATAGGTATTCATTTTTAAAGTTTTTAGCATTTTTATTATTTTTATTCGGTTATATTTCCGGATTGAAAAAAAAAAACATGCGCACAGTGGAGTCAAACACAAATTTGATGGTTATAAATCTGAATTTCCTAAACTCTTAGTCATATTAAATTGAAGCGTAAGGAAATGTTGTAGAGGAGATTGTAAGCTTTTAGAATAATATCATAGAAAACTCTTCCATACATTTCAAATTAATTCGACTATGACGAGATTCAAATTTATTGCCAACAAATTTGTGTTTGACTCCACTGCGATGCATCTAAAATTTCGTATTTCAGATTGAAATCAGAGATGTCGAATCCGATTGCTGTTCATTTTGACATGGAATTACGCATATTTTGTATCAGAATTTTAACTAAAATACTAAAATATACCTAAATTTGTAAACGTTTCCGCCAGTCGATTATTTTTTGTATATCAAAAACATTAATTAATTTTGTATTAAGTACATAATAGTTTATTGAATTCAATTTCTACTTTAATTTTGAAATATTCACTTTTTTGGAAAATGCAACATAATTTGATACTTGAATTTTTCATCAATGAAAACATCACATCAATAGTACGTGAGATAATAATTTATTTTGGGAATTATTTCGATTGAATTAAATATAAAGAGCAAAGGAAACACGTGTTTTAATTTCAAAATTAATGTGCAGTGAAATAAATTGTCCTAAAATAGAAGATACGAAATGATTGTAAATATTTATGACATAAAAATATAAATTATTTTATTGACTTGAAAATTGAAAATCTAATAATTTACTAAGCAATATTAGGAATATTTATAACCTACATCAGCATAGTTGAGGAGGTTATTGTACGTTTTAAGTGATGTTTGTAATATTGGTAGGTGCATTTAACACCAGCATTAAAGCACACGAATTAAACCAGCATAATTTTCTTTATTTGAAGAAATCACACACATATATTATATGAATGACTATTAGTTATAAATAAAATTTATGTTTTCATATCCATTATAACAATATTACATCATCCGCAGTCTGGCTTTAATACCCACTATATTACTTATGTTTAAAGTTATGAATCTTTCAATTTGGCTATTCAATATTTTAGTAGATTGATTTTGATAAACAGAAGACATGGTTTATTTCTTTGTTATTCATATATCGAATCACTATTTCATATCAATAAAACCTGTCTATTGGTTATTTACAACTAATGTCATTACCACCAAAACTACAATGACTTTTGGTCTATTGGTAAAACAGTAAAATACATATGAGTGAAATATAACTACACACATATGTACATATGTTCCCTATTATTAGCTTGTAACTCTTCCCCTTCCCCAAAAAAAAAAAAAACTAAAGACACGTAACTGTCACTACATAAATAACAAATGGTAAAATATTTCCGCTCATTGACATAAAAGCAAAAAAAACATACTAAAAGCATGGTGAAAATATAGAATTGTGAAGTTAATTTAGTAAATGCAATAAATAAATTTAATATTGTAATAAAAAAGAAAAGTAACAGAAACAGAAATAGCGAAGATTTGTTCATCGATGATATTAATTTGGAAAAATATGTAACAGTTTTTATACTTTTCTCCATTTTACTGATAATAATATATACGCCCAACAACAACAAAGTTGTTGTCTTCCATTGGATTCTAGAAAAGTCGAGATTAAATACTATTTTGGTAATATTTTTTTGCAGCTCTTTTAAGGAGTATTTCACACTGGGACTACAAACTAATTTCAACAGACAAACAGATAGAAAGACAGACGCTATATCAGTAAGGATCCATAATATATATTCTGCTTTGGGTTAGAGAATATTGTAGAAATTACGTACTTTCTAGTCCCAATAATATATTATAAAAATAAAGTGTAAGTTTGTTTGTACATTAAACTGATTTTCACGAAATTTGACATAGTACCAGTGCCAATGGTCGTTATAAGCTATGTAAGAACTGGATTGGATGTGACACGCCCACTTTTTTAAAACCCTTAAGCGGCAGCAAATATTTAATATCACCTAATAAGGGAAAGTGAAGTGCACAGGGTTAAGCTCGTAATAATAAAACCAAATATAACGATCTTATCCGCTCGAATTAAAGTCACTTTTAGGGGACTTTAATACCACCTGTGAACATCTTTTGGTGTCTATTTCAAAATGGAACTCTAGGCGTCTTTTTAAGATCACATGCTAAATCACGAGAAACGAAATTGCTTGATTATTTTCGTCGAATATCAAATTAATATTAAGATTCGCATGGGACTTATGCGGGTTATAATTTAAACCCGCAAAATCCCTTAAAATTTGCTAAAAGGATTGAAACTTTGCATTTATTTGTTCCAAATTTCGTTAAAAAATTCTTTATATTTAAAGAATTATTGGTTAAAAAACACACCCTTTAAACATTTTATAATATATATGTTTATAATTAGTAAGTGCAATTATTATGATTTATTTTCATATTTTCTTTTTTTAAATTCAATGAATTTGCAACTATACCACACTGGGAATGTTATAATTAAACAAAGAATGCAATTGAAATTTTAGAATCATAACCTCAAGACACAAAGCTGTAAAGTTTGTTAGATATATTTTCTTTTTCAAACTTAAAAATAAAAAAGATTATATTTCACACTCTGCTAAGTACAATTTATATACAAAGTCATATACAAAACATATTAAAACTGTTACATAAAAGTTACTGAATAAAGTTTTCCCAATAGTTTGGTGTTGTATATAAAAAAAAGAAACAAGAAAGAAATACTCTCTTCCCACATTTATAAACCAACCTACATATGTATTTGTGGTCATAAAAAAATAATAAAGACTTTATATTACATTTTTTATTTCGTTTACTTTTTAAGAAAATTTTTATAAATTTTTAAAGCGTGACACTAGTGAAACTAAAAAATCTTATGTAAGATTAAGGTTACCAGGAAGAGAAAAATTTAATGTTCAATAACTCATTGATCAATGTCATCTTTTGGCATGTAACCAAAATATCATGTAAAGAAAAATAAATGAATACATACATACTTACATAGTATATGTGATAGCAAATCGGAATTCAATAACAAAATATAGGTATAGACGTATTTGAAAAGGACCTTAACTGCAGTTAAATATGTTTAAAATAATAAACTAGACTGAGATATTAAATGTAAAACATATACTAAAATATATTTTATTGCAATTAAACTTTTTTGAAAACTTTTACGAAATTTAATTCCGATATGACAAAATATTTTTAAATATTAGTGTTACAAACTTAATCGGATATTTTACAAACCAATATTTCTGAAAGTTTCACTAATACTGCATTAAAAAGTAGACGTTGTGTATGTGGAAAAAAAAACGATTCATCATGCTTCTTTTTTTTTAATTGTTGCACAACGATAGTGCAACACATTCATTTAATGTCATTTATTTTCTATTTGTATGCAATTTTGATAGTAATAGTTTTTATAATCTAAAATGTAATTTAATATAAATTAAATAAATAAAAATTAATGATATGAAAGTTCACATTACATATACATATGTATGTTCATATTACATATACATATATATGTTCACATTACATATACATATGTATGTTATAGGGGTTATAACAGTAAATAACAACAACAAGTCTAAAATGCATAATTTTTATTTTATAATTTTATTTCAAAAATTTAAAATTAATATTTTAAAAAGCATATAAAAAGGCTTATGAAGAATATATTTTGTCCATATTACACAATATGTGATATCCCTAAATTAAGTAAATATCAAAATATTATTATATATTTAAAATATATAATAATTTAATTGAATTATATTTTTTCTTGACACCTGTTTCAATTTTAATGTTTTTCAAATGGCTTTTAGTGTCAAACTTGTAACCACACTATTGCCAATAGATCAATAAATAAAAATAATATTTGGATTTGTATAATTCTAATCTATGAACACAACATTACAATAGGAGCTAGTTAAAGAAGAAAGTTATTTATTGAATTCTTAAAGTCAATACTTTACTGAGTCTAAAAAGAAAGGATTTGGAAGGCAAATAATGACAAATAAAAAAAAAACATACGTATGCCGAATATTCATAGATACCAAAATTTATATGAATTTATTCATTTTATGGTGATTATCGAAAGTTTATATTTATATTAAACATATTTGTGTTGATACTTGAATTACTTGATCCTGACATATTAATGAAATTTTTGGCCGGTTTAAAAAAAAAAAAAAAATTTATAGCGATCTTCATAAAATTTAGGACATAGATTTAGATTTATGTGAAATATATGCCAGATTTCGGTAAAATAAATCTTTTTTCTAGAAGACATTTTCAAGAAGATAACAACTAACTAAAAAAAAAAATATATATATTTTCCTTAATTTATGTTCAAAATTACAACCTGTATATGGGCAGACATATGGAAGGACATCGCTAAGTCGACTCGGAAAGTGATTCTAAAATTTTAAATGTTATAAACATCACTACAAATGCATAATATCCTGCCCACCAATAAATTTTCCCTTAATTAACACCATTTTCAATCCATTTAATCCAAATATATAAAATATTAGAAGCGTTTTGTAAAATTTATAAATTATTAGAAGACGATTTTTCCTTAATTCAGTAATTTATTCTTTCTTATATTATTTTATTATCTTGCAAATAAAAAAAGATTTATTATTATATATTCTATTATATTAAAATATTACATAAAAATAAATCATTAAAAATGTTTTTTGTTTTAATATATTTCAGTTTATTGTTACAACATGTGGGTGTCAAGTGTTAAAGGCATTAAAATTTTAAAAGTACTTTAAACTGGCTTTCATTTTGATCTTTTATTTGAATTCAAAGGAAACTATGTAAAAGAAATGAATTCAACAGCGGAAATAAGAAATCTCTTAAAAACTTAAAGTATTTTAGTATTAATGTTAAACAGCTCTCTGGTAAAATTCTAATAAAACCACTTATACTTGTAAAGTAAATCATTTATGTTCAAATACTCTAACATACATATAGGAAGAGAGAAAATATACCCACAAACAAATACTATTTTAGAACAATCTTTATAAGAAATACATTTAAAATCTTTGAGAGATATTGTCTTTTGATGATAAAGTATTTTTCAATAGTAACAGTGGTCTAAAGGTATTAATATCTCGTATTAAAAATAAGGTTTTCTTTTAATAACATTTTATTAAACACTTTCTTCATGAAAATTATTTATTAAATTTTTATTTTTTCTTTACCACTGTTAAAGACAATTTATATTGTGGTTCATTTTTAAACTTTTTATCTTTAGCACAATTATAGATGCTGCTGTTTATGTAGTCGTTATGACAACAACTTTGGGTGGGTGTAACGAAATGATTGCAACATCTATGACAGTAATAATAGACAGCAGCTCAGTTAACTAGTAACATTTGACATTTAGAAGAAAAGCTTTAAAGTATTTAAACATTTTCGTTATCTTCTTAGCATTATAAAATATCTTAAGTTTTATTAATACAAAAAAAAAAAACATTTTATTGAATCAGTGTGTTTTTTTATTTAAACTTAAAAGCAATTAAATTTCATTAATTTACACATTTAAGTGATAAGCTTATCAATGATGTTAAAATTATTAGGTACTAAATTATATTGTATAAACTTTTCTCCTTTTTAATGTTCATGTTTAATTTGAAAATGGAGCTTAATACAGGGAAAGATGATGTCAATATTTTAATGTTTAGATTTTGTATTCTTTTTCTAATGATAATCAATTTTTGGAATTTTAACGTTTTTATTTAAGAAAATTCTAATGTCAAAATTGTTTATTTTTTATGACTATATCAACTTCAAATTCTCTTTATTCTATAGATAATTTTGTTCTTTAATAAATTGCAGAAAATATTATAAAATCATTTGAAAATTTTGGAATATATCAGGAAAATATTTAACCATTATCTTGCAGAGACAAGATTGTTTTTCTATAGGATTTATGAAGGATTTTAAGAAAATTTAAAAATATTGAAAATCAGGCAAAGAATATAAAATCGATAGTGGTTAAATATTTTGTATGATATTATTGTATAATATTTAAACCCGCATAGCTCCGCTCCTAAAGCGTATATGGGATACTATTCTTACCATATAATGTAACAATCCCACCGTCCTACCCCACTGTTTAATGTGTGATAAAGCATGATAATGTTTGCACTACGCTACTATATGTGTTTTGGGTACTATGCGTCTGTGCAGATGTTTGTAATGCATAAAAATAATTATCCAACACTCACCATAAAGTATACTAATCGATTCAGAATCAATCGATCTGAGGATGTCGTTCATTCGTCTGTCTGGACGTCTGGCTGTCCATATAGACCTTATGCACAAGGTATAGATCGCAATTTTGAAGATAATTCAATGAAATTTATTAAGTGGGACTTTCTGGTTACAAAAATGAAGCCAATTGAAACTAGTTATGATCAGTCCATTATTTCACCTAGTCCCCATACAAAAGTACCCTAGGAAAAGGGTTTAAACACTAAAAAGAATTTCTTAAAAATAGGAATATTTTAATTAAATTCGTTGAAAAAGTATTCTATACAAGTATTAATATTTGTAGCAAATTTTATGAAGACAATTGACTATATCTCTCATATAAGACCCAATTTCCGTAATCACCGAAAAGTATATAAATACATGTGTCTATAAATACATGTGAATATTAGTATCAAAGTTATGTTTTGTATTAGTATTTTTTTATTCTAAACTTATCACAAATATATGACCATAAATTTAAAAATTCAATTAATCGTCACTTTTTACATATTTTACCCTGACGTGCAATGGTAGCAATACAATAACAATTAATAACTACTCTAATTAATTAAATGTACATAATGTAATGTTATATTTAAATAAAGAAACAATAATGTACATTAATCTAATTAATTTTTCTTCATTGATTTTTTTAGGAAACATTCCTTTCTTCATAAATAGGAATATAAATATTTATTTAATAAAGATTCATATTTCCATTAAAATTATCAATAAAAACATTTTCTTAAGAATTTCATCAATACTTCATTCATTAATTTCATAGTTGATGAAAAGTTTAAAGGTCATAAAGATAACTTGTCAGCTTTTGACATTTATTTTATTATTTAAGTAAAAATGTCAGCTAAACATAGTGAGATGTAAAACAATATATATATATTTTTTTTAAGTTTGATATATTAAATTTTTAATCAATTAACAAGTAAATGCACTTCGAGTTGTCTACTTACGTATACGAAATGGAATTCTTATTGCAATTGATATTTCCAATTTAAAATAGCAACGTCATTTTTTGTGTTGTATAAGTTATACCTCAAGAGAATTTATATAATAAAAGTTGAAAGTCAATGAACACCGTTTGGCAATTATTTTTAAACATGAGCAAATAATTAATATTATTATGCATAAGACTAGTCTAACCAAGTTCTAAATATTTGCCAGGACATTAAAAAAAAATAATAATGTCCCATGTATCTCTTATAAGTATTTGATTTATTTAAATTTAAATTTTTTAATACCACAATTTTACATATAAAAAAACCTTATTAAAAAAAATTAGTCCAATTTTTTTTCATATATCTTGTCGAATTTGACCCATTTTAAAAAGTTTTCATTTAAGTCTCTGTTTCCTAAAATCCCAAACCACGAATAGGTAAACAGAATGCAGTTTAGGAATCCATAAAATAATGTTAAATATGATTTGTATTAAAATGTACAGAACTACGGAAAATGTAGATTTTATAGATTAAAATGAGCATAAAACCAATTTCTAAAATTTACGGCTTTTTTTTTGGAAGTGTGGGAAACCTTTTTCAAAAATCTTAAAGTTTTTTTTTACTTTCTGATTTTTCATGACATTCACCAAAAAATTCTTTACGATTACTTTACGAAAAAATATGTTTTTATTAATAATTTAAATTAAAATTTTACAAGCGATTAAATTTTTTTATTCCAGTGGTACCCTATGATAACTTTAGGTCACGACTGATGGACCTCTTTCCAAGCTGAACATTGTACACTTCTCTGCTACTTTGGAGACACAGACTTGAGAGTTTAAATGTCTCTATCACTTCTTAAATTAAAGATTCTTTTTAAAAAAATCAGTACTATGGAGTGTTGCTTCATATAAATTGAAAAAAATTTCCTCTAGAAATCTCCTATTATTATGTTATTTCAAATATATGTCAGCAAGAAACAATCATTCTCAAACAATTTTTTTAAATTTAATCTTGTACTTTATACTGAACAAAATGAATTTGTGCACTAATTTTTACCCTATGAACAATTTATTGTCATAAAAAAAAAAAAAAAAAAAAAAAAAAAAAAAAAAAAANNAATTTGTGCACTAATTTTTACCCTATGAACTGGTTTATTAAAACAATGTATTGTCAATAATTAAAAATAAATTGTTTTGCATTATTAGTTTTTGTTTTAAATTAAATATTTAAATTCAGTCAATATAAACAAAAATTTAATATAATATTCTAAATATAGTTACCATAAATATAATGTCTTATTAAATTTACAGATGCGATCGAGAACTTCGTGTTTGCTATTTTTTTTCTTTTGTTTAAAACACGTCATTTTTTATTAAGAGATAAAAATAAACTGTTTTGATCTTGTTCTCATTTAACTCTATTTAATATTTTCATAGATACAATGAATTCGTACATTAAATTAATTAATTTTTGGAAAATTTAATAAATCTCATTTACTGTACCTCATTCATTAAAATCAATTACTTTAGTGTAAAGGTATTTTACTTAAAAAAAAAATATTTAATGAAATTTTCATTAGGGTAAAACTCAACGTTTAATGTCTAACACTTTTTGTGAAATATATTCTTACTTTAATTTTTTTTTTTTTCGAATATTACATGTCTGGAATTATAATCTTTTAATTTATGAAACTTATTGCATTATTTGTCATTTTCGCTTTTGTCTTCTACGTCATAAAGAAAAACTAATATACAACCGAAAAAATAAAACTACAGTCATTTAATTAGTTGAAATTTATTACAGACACTGCAGCGTATGAGTTGTATTTATTTAGTTTTGTTGACGTATTATTACTCATACGTCAACATGTGCTCACTGAATACAAGATATAAAAAAGTAATATAAAGGATATTATTTTTAAAACATTTATATTTATTGTATAGTATAGAATATATATTCCAAAGCAAAGGATATATTTTTTGTGTAAAATATAAGAATTTTCAGAATTTTAAGCGCTACTATGTGTGACAAATAAAAAAAAAAATCACACAAAAAATCTATATATGCATTAAATTAAAGTTTATACTGCGTATTGAGTTTTTCCTCTAGTACGTTAAGCTAAAAAGTGAATAGATATTGGGATCTTGAGAAAAAAGTTGACAAATAGCACCAAACAGGGGTCACAAAATATTAAAGATTTTAAAAGGAATAAGCAAACAGTTCCAAAAAAGTGACAGAAAAAAACTATGAAATTCCTAATGAAACAGTTATCAGAAAATGTTCAAAATATCGTAAATAATTATAAGAACTATAAAGATAATATCTTTCTGTAAAATGTAATAGAATATCAATTAATTATAAAAAAAAAAAAATAATAAAATTCAGGGATCAAGAGTTTCCAATTTAAAGAATTTTATATATATTAAGATTTTTTCAAATGTACCCCCGTCCATACTGAACAAATTCGGAAGAAAATTGTGAAATTTGGTGAAAATTTTTTAAATTTTTATTTTGACTATAACATGTTAGTTTACGTGATCTCTTGGACAATTTCTATAAAAATGGAATTTGTAATGGCAAAAAATAACACAATTTTATAAATATTTACGCAAATTATTTAAAAGCTTATAAACCCATGTCTTGGCAGAAACGAGATTAACATCTAACTAATCACTTCGTTTTTAAAATTTTGCTAGTTAGATTTAAATACAATGAAATTTTCTATCAAAAAAACTGTGAAATTTTTAAAATCTTAAATTTTTGGTTTCAGTGTTTATCACTTCATACCTTTGTTACGGTTGGTAAATTGGATACTTATTATATAGCATATGAATTCCTATATATCCTGAAGTTAAAAAAACTATTTTTTTTTTCTAAAATACCTGCCTTTACAAAAATGTGTGCCCACCATTAAAACTAGATTTATTATAAGAATTCTAATTTATTTTTTAATCGAAGCAAGGACACACCCACCTTTCATATATTCTGAAACTAAAAAAAAGATTTTCTGCCTGAATAAAGGCCAGAATTTCACCAAAAATTGGGATTGCACTAAAATTTAGATTTTATATGAGTTTTCCAGTTTTTACTTAAATCTTAGACCCATAGTAAATATATACAAATTTTTGAAAAATCGGAGCAAGAACATACACACGAAATGAAAGGAAATTTAGAAATTGTTTAAATTAC